>CANXYC011210995.1:0-19781 GCA_948193065.1 Aleurites moluccanus
ATGTTTGAATCATTAAAATGTTAATTAGAAACCTTTGCCAAAAAGCCCTTCATGGTCGAACCCTAATTGACTTATTATGCCTATGTTTTGCTTGGTTTTCTTTGATTTTTCCTTAGCCATTTGATCCATTTTAATGTTGTTCAAATTGTGTTTATTGATACCTTTGTTTTGTTTGACAATGTACCTTGTTGTCAATTTTGTACCAAAACCTAACCTATTGGCTTGTCAACGTATGCCCACCAAGTGTTCGATGAAATGCCTAGTTCATTTGCCATTGGTTTGCATGCCATAGGCCTACCAATTGAATGCCATTGTCGTTAGCGACATTGGCATGCCAATTGACCTACCAATTTCAGCCACTGAACCAACTTTTGTTTCATACCTTTTCTTATTACCATACTTGTTATTATTGATTGTACATAGTATATGACATTGTCATTGAGTATATTGAATATTGAACTGATTAATACCGAGCTGATTATTATTTGATTGACTATTATCCGGATGCCATTGTTGCTTATAGTATCCCTCGTTATTGACCCTGATATGGTTTGGCAGAGCTACCGATTCGACAGGGTAGCAGGGAAATATTGTTGACCTTATGCACATTGTAGTATTGAACCCTAGCTAAGAGGGGTTATAGTCCTGGCCATAGGGCCTGATCAACCTTATGCTTATATGATACTGGTAACCTACATGGTCCATATATATTGATTGACTGAAGATTGTATAATTTCTTTTCATACAGTCCATCCCATTATCTGTCTTGCCATATGTAACCGAGCCTATTGGTTATTTCTTTGGCATTACTATAGCACAATATCCATTTTGTATACTGTTATTTCCTTGACTGAAACCATTGATTAATTATGCCTATTATTTATTGTGATGCATGTAAATTCACCGAGTATCATCTATACTCATCTTTTTATTTGTTTAACCATTTCAGGAAAGGAGTAGGTTGCAGAATCCCAACGTCTGTCTTCCGTGATTTTCTGCTGTAGTCTATTCTGTATAATTCTAGATTTTTGTAATTATATTTGAGGTTTCTTTATCTAGCTGCTCCATAGGTATGTATGGGTTAGCTAGAAGATGAATATTGTGCATGATATATTGATGATTATATTTTGAATTATATGACGGTTTATGATGTGATATGTGAATGATACAGCCAACTGTAGAATGCTTGACAAAATAACAAAATGAATAATAGAACTGCATAATTGATGGTAATAAATTAAAATGATCAATATATTGAGGTTTATAGATGATGCATATAATACTGGGTTCTACGGGCGCCATTAGCATTTCCCGTGCTCTAAGACCATCGCGGTTCAGGAAATCGGGTCGTGACAAGCACAACTAAAAGTGCTTAAATAATTTCAGCACATTTCAAGTAAATACAAGAATTAATTTAATTTAATCTCTCAAATACTTAATCTCTTGTTAATCTCAAGTTCTCCAACTTGTTTGAACTTTATACTATCTTGTATTTATAGCCTTGGATCAAATATTACTGTTAGGATTCAAAATATAGCTGTTAGAACCCTTTCCAATGGCTATTTTTTATGTCAGAATCGCGGCAGTCATGGCCGCTATGCCTGAGTCGCGCCTGCGACAAAAATGGCATTTTACTACTAGACCTTTTTGAAGAAACATAGCGCTCGCAACTTTTGGTGTCGCACCTATGAATTATTTTCTTTATATCTCAAGTTATACAACTCCAAATCATGTACAGTTTTTTTTTTTTTGAAACTTTAAGATGTCTACTATAACTTTGTCGTTTAACTCAATTCCAAAATAATCTATCTTCATATCCTAAAAAATTATAATATTTTATTACTTAAATTTATAAGACAGTTTGAGTATACTTCACTAATTCTTTAATTTCTCCTCGTATAGAGCTTGAAATGACTTGATTCTTTTTCCATATAAAATTAGACATCTAGAGATTCAATCATATGAAATTTAATACTCAAATTCTTCTTCTATAATTCCCAAAAATATTTTCATGTTGTCCCATCTACTCTGTCCTAGTCTGCCAGCTTGAGCATAATTTCTTCAAAAATTCATATCTTCATTTTTCAATGTCCAATGCTCAATTCAATTTTCGTTACTAAAACTAGACATCCATATCTTTCCATCCATATATGGTTTATCCTAATAACTTCTCTCAAGTTCTACAGAATTTGGTATCAAATTAGACTTTGTGCAAATCTGTTAGTTTTTCAGAGTCGTGCCTTTGAATTTCCTCGAGTCACGTCCGCTACTTTTATGTCACTGTTCACCTTGAGGCTACTAAAACTTTTGAAGATATTCTGAATTTAATTTTGCATCTGCGACTTCTTGGTGTCGCGCCTGCAACTGGTGAAGGTCGCGCCTGCAACTCTGGTTGTCGCACTCATGATAGATGTGACACTGTTCATTTTTAGCTTCTATGGGTTTTTAGAAATTCTCAAATTAATTTCGCTCCCGCGATCAGAAGCTTTTCAAGGTTGCGACTGACTTTATCGCACCTGTGATGAAACTTATTCCTAGCGTCGCACCAACGACTACAAGTGGTCGCGCCCATGACACACCGAAATTCAGCAATCTTGCAGCTTCATTTCTAAAAAGTTTCTTTTTTCAAATATGCTCCCCCTTAGCATATGCACTCTTTCAAAATGACTTCTCTTTAAAAATCATTCAAGACCTTTTGAATGTGTTAACCTATAATTGAGCATTGGTCATGATTTCTCATGCCTTAACCAACTCAAACAAAATATTAGCTCAAATAACATATTTATATTTTTTTTTATCATTAAAATCAATATCAAGCCCAAGAGGGCTAACAAAAACCAATAAAAAAACTCATGTTTAAAGGGACAAATTGAGGGGTTTAGAAGGCAAATTACATAGAATATATAAAGTTGCTGCATAATTGAACTATATGATGTCAAAAAGCAAAATACTGTAGAAACATGATGAACTTATAGCAATATGCTAAGAAGTTATTACACAACCATCAAACTCACTAATATTCAACATTACTATCAAAATGCCATAGTTCAATCACAAAGCAAATAACAAAATGCAACTCAAATCAACTAAAATCCATCAAATGTACCATTAAATACATCTAGAAATCAAAAATTGACCAAAAATGGTTACAAAATCCAAAAAACAACTGAAAACAACAATAACCTAAAAACTAAGAAGTAGGAGTAGGAGGATCATCTTTGGCTGGCTCATCATCATGAATGGAGTGACTCAAAACAACATCACCAAACTCGGAAGATGTCGAATGAGCCACTTTTGTCTCGTTGAATGTCGATGTCATCTCTTTGTACTGGTGATGAAGCTGGTGCAAAGCGCCTTTGATGGAGGCTTGAGAAGCTACAAGTTCGGAGACACAATCATTAAGACGCAGAATATGAGAAAGCACATTGTGCTCAAGCGAATCCAATATGCCAGTAAAGAGTGTGGCGAAGGCATTAAGATCACTAGGTGGAGGTGTCAAATATGAAGCTGCTAAAGGTGCAGAAGGAGGTTGAGGAGGTAAGTCATGCTATTCTTGTCCGACATTTTCTTCCCCTACCTCATGTACTTCCCTTAACACATAGTTCCCATCTTGGTTTTTAACCACAATAAACATCATAGACAAGGTAAGCATACCAAGGTATTTTTGGTCTACATGTTGGTGAACTAATGGTTGGAAAGAGGTAGTTTATGGATTAAAATGAGATTTGGGATTGGGATTGGGAAGGGTCATCTCAACAACAATTTTGGTAATCAAATGGCCAATCACAATATCTCCCGACTTCCTTTTTTACAGCGAATCAAAGTGATCCGCAAACCAACAAGCAAACAGAAGTTTATGGTTTTTCTCTATACACCATAAGAACATATCAGATTTCAACATAGCACTATAACTAATGCCTCTAGCATTTTATGGTATAAGACATAATCCTATGGATGATTTTAAGAACATGGCTCTTAATGCAGGTAGATTTGGAAGTCCTAAGATTAAACTCAACATCAAAGCCAATGATTTCTCTCCAAAATTCATTTTTGTTAAAAACCTCAGAGTAATTATCCAAACCTTCATTAGGAAAACCATAAATTTCACACATTTGACCATGCCCTAAAGTATAGGATTGCCTCAAAATCTTGAAGGTCATGATACCATAGGTTTTCCCTATAGTTGTGTTTACATGTAGAGTGGAGAAAAAATCCATGAAAAAAAGAGGGTAGCAATCTAAGGTAATACTAGCAATTGTGACCCAACTCACCACTACTAGTTTAGCCCTGACCAAGTCGGCTAAACCTAAACTATCCAAAGCACCCCAGTCAATGTACCTTGAGGGAAGAATGGTAAGGTTGGTTGTTAAAATGTTGAACCTCTTCTTTTCATCAAGGGTCAATGAACGGAGTAGAACATCATGGTCAGACGACTACCATTGCTCCTAAACTCTAGGTTACGAAGGCTCATTAACCTTTTCCTTCCCTTTCAATGCACGAGTTGGTCTAGGTGGTGACTGAGACTCAGTGCTAGAAGAAAGAAAGGTTAAGGACTCAGATGACGTTGATTTTACAGTCTTAACTCGTTTGGAGGTGAACCCAGTTCTGCTAGCACGAGTTTTAACTCACTTAGGACCCATAGATTCAAGAGAAAAAAGAGTTTGGAAGGTTCTAATTAGGGTTTCGCACAGAGAGAAAGTGAGAAAGTTGAGAGAAAATAGAGAAATGAAAATTAGGTTAGAAGAAAAGTAACTGAAAAAGCATGATATTTTGATTTAAAATTATCGAGTCGTGGCCGCTACGAATAAGTCGCGACTACAACATAACTTAGAGTGGCTGCTACTTATGAGTTACGGCTGCGACTAAGAGTTACAGAAGCAGGGGTAACTAGGTCACGGCTGTTACCACTTTTATAGCTGCCACGAATCTGAAAAGAATAAAAATAGAGGAAAATTTATAAAGTTACGGGGGCTACAACTTAAGTCACGGCCGCTATTCTGGAAAGTGCAATAAGGGCACTTAATCCTAGAGTCGCAAACGCTACTTAAAGCTGTAGTGGGCACTACAAATTAAAAATTTCCAAAAAATTTAAAGCATTCAAAATCAATCAAACACAGATTTTTTCAAATTTTCAATTTCAATTCCATTTAACATCCCCAATTCACATTTAATATGATTTGAACGCTGCTTATTTAAGGGTTTTGTAAAGATGTCTACAAGTTGATCATTCGAAGCAATAAATTCAAGAGCAACATTATGATTCAACACATTATCTCTAAGAAAATGATGTCTGATATCTATATGCTTACTTCTAGAATTTTGGACAGGATTCTTAGATAAATTAATGGCACTAGTGTTATCACACTTAATAGGAATCTTGTCCAAATGCACACCTAAGACATTAATTTATTGTTTCATCCATAATGTTTTTGCACAATAACAAGCGACTGCCACATATTCGACTTTCATAGTGGACAAAGCCACATAATTTTGCTTCTTGCTAAACCAAAGAATAAGGTGATTTCTTAGGAATTGACAAGTACCGAAGGTACTTTTCCTATCTATGAAACTACCGAAAAAATACGCATTGGAATAGCCGATCAAACTAATATGCATGTTCTTAGGATACCAAAGTCCTAAATGTTGTGTGCCAATCAAATATTTCAAAATTCTTTTAATTGTATGCAAATGAGACTCTTTAAGACATGATTGAAAACAAGCACATAAACACACAACAAATATAATATCCGGTCTACTAGCGGTTAAATAAAACAAACTGTCAATCATACCTCTATATTTCTTTTCCTCAATAGGCTTGCCAAGTTCATCTTTGTCAAACTTGATAGTAGAGCTAATTAGAGTTCTACTTGCTTTTGCTCCATCCATTCCAAACATATTGAGAAGTTCCTTTATATACTTTAATTGGTTGATGAAGATACCTTACTCACATTGTTTGATTTGTAATCCAAGGAAGTACTTCAATTCTACCATCATGCTCATTTCAAACTCACTTTACATGCATGCAGAGAATTCCTTGCATAAAACCTCATTAGTAGCACTAAATATTATATCATCCACATATATTTGCATAATCAATATGTTATGCTTGTCCTTTTTAATGAAAAGAGTTGTATCAACTTTTTCTTTTGAGAAACCATTGTTGATAAAAAAAGTGCTAAGTCTTTCATACAAAGCTCTAGGAGCTTGTTTAAGACCACAAAGTGCTTTTTGAAGTTTGTAAACATGATTTGGAAAATCAAATTGTTTAAAATTGGGAGGTTGTTTAACATAAACTTTCTCCTCAATAAAACCATTTAAAAATATACTTTTAACATCCATTTGATACAACTTAAAGTTTATGTAACATGAAAATGCAAGTAGCATCCTAATAGCCTCAAGTCTAGCCACCGGTGCAAAGGTCTCATCATAATCTATTCCTTCCTCTTGATTATATCTCTTTGCCATCAATCTAGCTTTGTTCCTAGTGTTCACTCCAACCTCATCTAATTTATTTCTATACACCCATTTGGTACCTATAATGGGATGGTCTTGTAGTTTAAGAACCAAGGTCCAAACTTTGTTTCTCTTAAATTGGTTTAATTCCTCTTGTATGGCCTCAACCTAACTTTCATCATCTAAGGACTCATTAATATTCCTAGTTTCAATCTTAGATAGAAATGCTAGGTTGTTCACAATTTCTTTGAAAGAGGATCTAGTGGCTACACCCTTAGAGGGTTCACTAATTATAAGATCTTTGGGGTGGTTCTTTTTGAATTTTCAATCTTTTGGAAGTTCAACATCAATAGGAGGAGTTCATATAGCCTTGGAAGGATCTCCTAGGTCATTAAAGATCTTTTGAGGTGATTCAACAAGAGTCTTTAAATCAAGAGATGAATAATATACATGATCAAATATGTCAACATTCTCATCATGATTAAAACTATGCACATTAAATGGACTAGACTCATCAAATGTAACATGCATGGACTCTTCAACAACCAAAGTTCTTTTGTTAAAAAACTCTATAAGCTTTGCTAGAAGTTGAATAGCCCAAGAAAATACCTACATTCGTCTTGGAATCAAATTTTCCAAGGTTATCCTTGGTGTTTAATATAAAGCATTTGTATCCAAATACTCTAAGATACGAAATTCTTGGTTTTCTTTCATTCCATAGCTCATAAGAAGTTTTGTTCAAAATTGCTCTCATAAAAAGTCTATTTGAAATATAGCAAGTAATATTGACGGCTTCGGCCTAAAAGTACTTAGGAAGTGAGTATTCATTAAGCATAGTTCTAGCCATGTCAATAAGTGGTCTATTTTTTCTTTCTATAACTCTATTTTATTAGGGAGTTCTTGGTGTAGAAAAGTTATGAAAAATTTCTATTTCATCACAAAAGGCTTTGAATTCATGACTAACAAATTCTTTTCTATGATCACTTCTTAAAGATGTAATGTAAAAATCTTTTTTATTTTGAACCCTTTTAGTAAAAGATTTGAATTCTTTAAAACTTTCATCCTTATGAATAAGAAATAATACTTAAGTAAATATAGAGTAATCATCAATAATGACAAATACATATTATTTTCCACCAAAATTTGATGTTTTACAAGAAACAAACAAGTTCATATGTAAAAGATTTAGAGGTCTAGAAGTAGAAATAACATGTTTTTTTTTTTTGTTTTGAAAGAACTTTTGACTTGCTTGCCCATTTAGCATGCATTACATAATTTATCTTTTTGAAACTTGACCTGGGGGAGATCAATTACAAGCTCATTATTTTTAAGATCATTAATGGATCCATGCCTATATGGCCAAGTCTCCTATGCCACAACCATGCATCATTACACAAAGAAACTATGCAATCAACATTATCATTAGGCATGTTACTAATATCAATCATATACATATTGCCAATTCTATAATCGGCAAACAAAATTTGATTATCCTTTAAATGTTTCACATAGCATTTCTTAGAAGTAAAGAAAATTTATTTCTCATGTCATATAATTGACTCACACTGATCGAATTATGCTTAAGGCCATCAACCAACAATACATGTTTAAGAGAAGGTTTATCAGTCTTACCACTTTGTCTAATTTCGATGGTTTTACCTTTGCTGCTATCTCCAAAGGTGACCTTCACTCCTTTCTTCTTTTCCAAATATGAAAGAAGATTTGCATTTATGGTCATATGCCTTGAACATCCACTATCCAAATACCAAGAATCTTCATTCCTTGTGGATTTCAAGCATACCTACAAATAGGAAAATCCATTTGTTTTTAAGTACCCAAATGATTTTTGGTCTTTAAGGGTTAGCTTCAACATATTCTAAATGCACATTTCTAATATGACATTTAAAATTTGAATGATCAAATTTTTCACAATAGTGACATCTCAAATGAATTTTAGACTTTTATTGAGATTTTGTCCTATAATGTGGTTTGTTGTAATATTGAGGCTTATATCCATAATTAGACCTTGGTCTAAGATAAGCATTCATAAGCCTTTTATTATATGAAACATTCATGATATGCTTATGCATTTTATTCTTAGGCCTAGCATTTTTAGATGGAGGCATATATGTCATATGAGTATTTGAATTTGATGCCTTGATAAATGTAGTCTTAGATATAGATGGGACATCCCCTCTATTGTAACCAAGTCCATACTTAATAGTAGGACATCTTTAGGACTCAAGTATTTTGTCCAACTTCTTTTTGCCTTTGCAAAGTTTGGACTTGCAAACATCATAAGAATTTAATTTATTTTTCAATAAATTATTTTTATTCTTTAGGTCATTACATTCTTGAGTCCTAAGATCAATGGTATTTTTTAATTCACCATTAGATGCATTTAGTTTATTAATTTCAAGTTTATATGTATATAAGCATCTAAGACTTCTTTGGACATTTCTTTTAATTTATCATACTTGTTTTGCAACTCATGATACTTTCAAAGTAATGATTCCATAATTTGCATCACAATCATTCTTGGAATTAAAATCGAAATTACTTACTTCACTTGAAAATGTATCCTCTTCAATTGCTTTGAAGCAAAGGTTGGCTACTTCATCTTTGTTTGCTTCATTCTCTTCATTGGAGTCACTTGAATCATCCTAAGTAGCGGCCAATGTCTTCTTCTTGAAGCTCTTCTTATTTTTCAACCTTGGACATTCCACTTTAATGTGACCAAATTTATCACATTCGAAGCATTTCACTTTATTATTTTTGGACTTCTCTTGCTTCTCATGTCTTTCAAATGGCTTATTTTTCTTCTTTTTTCTAAGAATAAGATTTTTTATTCTCTTAGTGAGCAAAGTCATATCTTCATTATCTTCTTCTTCATCACTTTCATTTGAAGAAGCCTCCTTGGATGCAATAAGAGCTATCCATTTGTTCTTCTCTTCCACTTTCTCTTGAGATAATGTAATCTCATGAGTGAGAAACTTTCCTAACAAATTATCGGTTGGAAGGACGCTCAAATTATTGGCTTCCTCAATTATAGTAACTCTTGCTTCCTAATATTTCTTGGAGAGAACTCTTAAGATTTTGCAATTGATGTCTTCCTTAGAGTAGTTCTTACCAAGTTTTCTCATTTAATTAACAATCACCATTAGGCGATTATACATTTCAGATACCTTCTCATTGGGTAGCATTTGGAAAAGCTCATATTCATGAGTAAGAATTTGAATCTTCTTACCTTTTACTTGATTGGTGCCTTCATCAGTAGTCTCAAGAGTATCCTATATTTACTTCGTCGAAATGCAACAGGAAATTTTTTCATACTTCTCTCTACTTATAGCACAATAGAGAGTATTTATAGCTTTACGATTTCTTCCATTGGCCTTCTTTTCCATGGCCATCCATTCTATCTTGGGCTTCAAGACTTCAATATCATCAATGATTTTTATGGGAACCGTATAAGACGCTTCTACAATATCCCATAGATCAATTCCATTACTATCCATATAGATTTCTATCCTATTTTTCTAATAGGGATAGTCGGTACCATTGAAGTAGGGGGTCTCATAATGGAATCATCCTCAATAATGTCGTTAGCTTGGTTTTTCATTTATGATCTTTGATCCGAGATGGTTAAATCTTTTAAAAGGAGGATACAAAGCTCTAATACTAACTGAAAGTACCTTGGCAACCAAGAGGGGGTGAATTAGATGTTTTAAAAATTAAAACCAAATAAAAATTAATTTCAAGAAGAAGGAAGAAATAAAGAATACAAGAATTTATAGTGGTTTGGCCAAAAATAAGTCTACGTCCACTCCTCAAGATCACGCCTAACTTTGATATTTTTCACAGATACAAGATAAAACTTTAGTGTTTTGGTTCCCACTAAACATTTACAATGTGTTTTTACAATAAAAGCTCACACACAACCCCAAAATAATTACAAGATATGAGGAAGAATTAACCCTTTAATTTTAACCCCTCTTAGAAATTAATTATTTTTCAACAACCTTGAAGATTGACAATTAATACTCTTTTAAAAATTAAAAGCTCGAAAGTAAGCTTACAAGACTTAAATGATCAAAAGTATGAATTAATGCAAGAATAAAGGTTGTTCATTTTTTTAATTCTTCATACCAACTCTCATTATTGTGTTTTGCTAAATATAGTTGTTTGGATGTATTAAATGTAAATTTAATGCAAAAACCATACTTTTCAACTGCTATTTTTATGTCAGAGTTTGAAGTGTAGCAGCTGCTACACAAAAGTAGCGAGCACTACTAAGTTTGGGCTAAAGAACTTCACCGATGCGACTTCCTAGTAGCAGCTATGAATATGGGTATGTAGCAAGCACAACTAAACTTGTAGTAGCTATGACTTTTTGCCTTGTTCCTCCAAAAAGCTTTTGTCTCTCTAAACTTCCTTTGTAGTGGCTACTACATCCTAGTAGCCAGTGCTACTCTTTGCTCCCTTGGACCTTTCAGTTTCTAGACCTAATTGGCGTCTTAATCACTGCTGTGACAAGTTGGTAGTGGCTGCCACAACCTTTGTCCAAAAAAGTAGCGGCAGGAACTTATTTGTAGCGAGCGCTACTTATGCCCTTTTTCAAGACTTGAGCTACTGGATCTCTCTAGATCTCTTGGTAGCAGCTGCGACTGTTAAGTAGCGGGCGTGACTCTTTAGTCCCGGTTGCTACTCTGCCATATTGCTCAGTCTTTTGGCTATTGTGACTCTTAGTCGCGCTACATCTTTATAGTGGTTGCAACATTACTGTTATCTGCAATTCTGTAAGTTTTTCTTGCACATAGACAAACAAATATAATTAGTAATTTAATTAGTTATTTATAACCATCAAAATTAGCATGTTAACAATAAAGGTCTAACAAATTTCCATATTATTTCTTGGCCACCACTTATATGCATGTATTAGTTGAAGAATTGATAGAAGAAGGTTCATAATAGAGAGAAATTAATAATTATAAGAAGCTATGAATCAGAAATATATTAACTTCTTATGCATGAATTGAATTAGGGTTTTTATTTGTTTTCTTAACTAAATTCAAAAAGAGATGTCATAGAATGCTTAGTTCCTAATTTGATTGCTTAGAATTCTATGGTTGAGAAATATTAACCTGGCATGATTGCTTGAACTGATAAAATTGATATTCCTTATAGCCTTTTTCATTTGATAAGCTCAATTATGTTGTTTATTTGCCTTTTCAATTTAATGCTTATTTGCTTTTATTTTAATTCATTTCATCAAATCCAACATTAATTATAGTATTTAGAATCTAATTTTTAACGTGACAATCACTCAATTGCACATCACTGATTAGTCTTCTTTGAGTGAGAACAACATTGGTAGTCTCTCCACTAGCTATATATACCTCATATACTTGTGAGTAATTCATAGCCTCATTAGGAGAGAACAACCATATAAGGTTCCAAAGGATTGATGTTCTCCACCATGAAGAAAAGTGTGGATACTCCTATATAGGTGGGCAAGAATATATAGGTTGAGTGATAGATGTTGGCCTTAGCCAAAGGCTGTGGAAATTTTTAAATGTTCTTTGGTCACTTTGACTAAACCAATGCAAAGTATAAACTTGCACAAACAGTAAAGAAGGAAAAAGATGTGTCCCTTAAAAGATGGTTCGATATCCAAGGTTTGATTGTTAGTTATGAAATTGCTATAACTGTAGTCATTTTTACCGAACACAATATCAAGCTCGTCTGTTTCCACTTCCTTTGAAGCATCAACGGGTTCGCTGAGGATGTCTAAGTGATAGAGTGTGAGGGATATGGTCCTAAACCTGAAAGTAAATGTCTATTGGTTGACTAGACAATAAGGGTTGGGAAAATAAGATGTTTTTGGAGTACAACCTTAGTCAAAGTAAAGTCCATCAAATTATAGATCCTCGAAGCTTTTCCAGGTCTCATTAATGGTCAACTTAAGGCACTCATGCCATGCCAAGAAGTCATTAGGAATAGTTTTCTATGATCAAGGCACTTTGGTTTGGTTCCACGAATGAAGGAAGTTCTTGTGATTGAAACAAGTGACCGAACTATTGTCATATAGATAACATTCAAAAGCAATTTTACTAATAGTAACAACATCCCTAAAATGAAACCAAGATCAGTATGGATTAATACCTTAAGAGAGATAGGTTTATTAAATTTGGCCAAGTTGTTGTAAGTCACCTTAAGGTTACCCGAGGGGATTACTTCTTTTCCCTTTGATTTTATCATTCTAGCGGAACTATGCAAACAGGAACTAAGTAAGAACTTGAAATTAAACAAAATCAAATGTGGAGAAATTTAAAGAAAAGTTTAAATACTTACCTGAAAATTGAAGAATTCTCAAACATTTTGAAGAACATTTATTAAAGAGAGAAAATGAATCAAAAATCTAAAGAGAGTAGCAAAGGTTTTTCACTTCAATAGTAAATATAAAAAATGAAATAAAAAACTTTACTATTTATAGCACTTGGAAAGATAAATAGCCATTACCCTTCAACTTCCTAAAAATTTAAAATTACTTTAATTGTCAGTAACAATCGACTAAAAAAGTGAAACCCTTCACATTTTTAAGGAAAAGGGTTACATGGGGCATTGTTAAATTTTGGCCTAAATTTTAGTGGGTCTTGGATTTAGAGCAACCTTATAAATAAACCCAGATAATAGGCCAGGATGCACATACTTAACTCTGCGCTTTTGTAAACCATCAGAATAATTTAGAATTTTTTATTTTATTTTTGTAATTACAATAGTACCCTTGCAGCTACTATATAAATATTATTCCAAGGAAAAGGATTACAGAGTGCATGCCCAAAAATGACAGTTGGACCGAAATTTTAGTAGGGTCTGAATTTGGAACAATCCACATAAATAAACTCAAACTTATACCGATGGATATGGATGCACATAGCGTGCCTAGTTCTCTTGTAAACTGTTTGAACAAATTATGATTTTTTATTTATTTTTATAATTGCAATCTTATTCCTATAACCACTTATAAATAGTTCTTCACGTAGGGTTTATGTTGGGGGGCGTTTCAGGGTAACACTTGGGACGTGATTCCTATTTGGAGAAAAAGGTTGCAAAGAGTATGTTAACACCGACTAAAAATGACAGTCGGCCCAAATTTTGATAGGGTTTGAATTTGAAGCAACCTAAGTAAATAAATTCAAATTTATAGTAATAGATATAGATGCATATAATGAGTCCAATTTTCTTATAAAGCGCCTGAACAGATTTGAATTTTTTACTTTATTTTTATAATTACAATAATATCCTTATAATTATTGTATAAATAGTTTTCTAAAATTTTTATGTAGGATTACTACTCATTTCAACAATTAATTTTATTTTAGATTTATGTGAGGCTAAATTACATACGTTGTCTTTGAATTTAATCTTTAATTCGTTATTATCTCTAAACTTTAATTTGTTAGACAAAAATTTTTGCATAATTATTTGATCGCACCCATAATTCTTTTTATCGTTTTCTTGTAATAATCTCGTCGGAATGTCTACGTGGCATCCAAGTCATATTTTTTAATAGTTATCCATGTTGATTCAGATGTCACATGGATTTTTAATTTATTTATAAATATATATTTATATATTTATTTAATTGAATTTATATTCTTCTTCAGATTTGAATAAAAAATCTCAGATTCAATCACTTAAATCAATCTAAATAAGCAAAACAAAATCTCATATTCAATCACTTAAAAAGTTGAATCTTAAACTTCAAAATCCAGAAAACAAAAGAAATCCCAACTCCAAAAAGTCCACAATTCAGTATATCATCAAAATCATACTAAATTCAGTCTATTCACTGAAAAAACACCCGCAAAATAAAAAAATAGAAGAAACCCACTAAAAAGAATGAACAAATCAAGCAAATGGTGAAAGTCAAAAGAGGAATATGCGCAGAATCAATTGCTGGTATGAATCAATTCTTTTCGTAGCCGCTCTTATTTGTGCCTATTGGATTGACTGTTGAGTTTATTCCTCTTTCTGCTGTTTCACCTCCTGTTTGCTCGAGGATCTCAGGCCCGAAGCTAGAGCACTTCCGGCATGGAAGAAGTATGTTTTCTGCACCCTATGAGTGATCACTTACTCAACCCATGCTTCGAGAGCTGCCACCTCTCAATTCCCAGTCTACCCTTTTTCTCAATTCCATTGATTATTTTTTGTTCTCGATCGGGAGCTAAAACGAACAAATGAAACCTTTTAAATCAGAAAGGAGGAAAAGTTACGGAGATGAAGAGAGAAGCAAAGAAAAGGAGAAATCCCACATTCTCTCTCTAGATCTCCTGCTTTACCTATGGCGGCTGCTTCTCGGGTTTTTCCTGCGACTGCTACTATGCGAAGGAACGAGATGGTATGACTATGGTAGAGATGGGACAACGGGCAGGTAATTAAGGCCTAAGATTTATGGATTAGAAAGAGAAGTCGATCATGCCGGTGGTGGTGATGGTTCCTAGCCATGATTGGTTTTGTGAAATATAGGGTTTAGAGTCAGGTAATTGAGATTTGGGTTTTGTTATGTGAAGATTGGATTGATTGATTGCTTGAGTTGTCCATGGAAGATTAGAAGGGAATTAATAGCCATTTCTTACTAGTTTGTGCATTTGGATTTGAAATTTAAATGGTTAAATCTTGATTTGGTTTTTGGAAATGGAAGAAAAAGATGTTTTTTTTTTTTGTAGTATAAATTTTGAAAAATGATTCCTTCTTTTATTATTTTTAATTTTTATTAAATAAATATATAAATATAATATTTATAAATAAATTAAAAATTCACGTGACATTTGAATCAACATGGATAAATATTAAAAAATGATGACTTGAATGCCACATGAATATTTCGGCGAGATTATTATCGGAAAACGGTAAAAAGAATTATTATGCCATCAAATAATTATTTTGAGACTTTTATTTAGCAAATTAAAATTTAAAGATACTAATAAATTAAAAATTAAGTTTAAGCACGATGTATGTAATTTAATCATTTATGTGATCACTCATTTTAATTAACACTTACTTATAATCTAAATATTCTAAGATTGACGGCTTTATCTATATTTAACTTTGATTGACAGATTTTACAATTTATGTATCATATTTCTAAGCAAAAATTGATGATATAAGCCATATATATATATATATATATATAATCATATTATTTTTATTGCACAAATTTGTAGGTAATAATTAATGCCCCTGCATATCAGTAAATTAGAGTACCTTAATTATATGGTGTGTGGTATCGGTTACTTGAAAAAAAACTCAAGTAAAATGTACTTGAGTTTTAAATAATTATTTTTAAATTAATTATAATAATTTTAATATTGATTATCGGATAAATATATTTTTCTTTTATTTTTCTCATTTTTTTTTAATTTCATCTTCTTCCTCCCCTTATTATTTGCTGTTACACCATATTTCTTTCTCCATCATTTTTTCCTCTTGCATTGGCTCATTCGCGCAACTAGGTAAAGCCTCTTTTTTTCTGAATCTTTCTTTTCTCTTCTCTCTCTCATTATTTTGCTATTTTATTTTCTTCTTTTACAAATTTTAAATTGATCAAAATCATTTTTTTTTTAATAATTTAGGAAAACACAAAAATTATTTAGTTAATACATATTTATTTTAAAATTAATTTAAGTGTTTATTGAAATTTTTTTATAAGTTTAATTGAATAGTAATAAATTTATATTATATCTACTGTTCTATAAATTTGTAATAAAATATTACAAAAGTAAAATAATATGAAATTTTCTTTTATGAAATTATTTTATATACACTTATTTTTTAACAAGTTAACTTCGTATAAATTTAATTTTTAAAATAATTATTTAATATATAACCCGTATTTTCGCTACAGAATTTTTTAACTCATATATATATATGTAGTATTAATAAAATGTACTATATATATATATATATATATATCCGGGTCCAGAAACTTAAATAGAAATAAAGAGAAATCAATGTACCAGTTTATCAGCCGAATGCAATCGATTTAATAGGTTAATAGTCGCCACAGTACTGGTTATTTTACAATATTATATTTAAAAAAAAATTTAAAAATTTGCCAAGTAGACAGAATTTGGTGTCGAGTTAAAATACAACTTTTTACGAGTCGACAAACAGAGGGCCAAAATACAGAGTCGACAGCAAAAGTCACTGTGGCAACTCGACATGAGACCCAACAATCTGTCGAGTCAGCATAGAGGTCACTATGCCGACTCGACATGAGTGCCTTGACTCTGCCTAGTCGGCATGAAGGCTACTGTGCTTTAGACTTGAGTGAGACTTTAGTATGTATGTATAGATTAACATTCCTTCTTTGAATTCTAAGTTGACTTAGATGATTTTATTAATATACCCAAATCAAACTCCACCCATAGCCTATTTTCTCAATTTAAGAATTTAGTAACATTGTTGATGATGACTATAAAAATATAATTTATGAATGTTTGGATAATGAAATTAAAATTATTTTTTTAAAATATTATTTTAAGTATGGACCGTTGAAGAAAATAGTTTGAGAGTTTTTTTTTTTAATTATATATATATATATATATATATATATATATATATATATATATATATGGTAAAACATGTGGGAGATATGAATATATTTTTATGATAATAGTGTTATCGAGTTTGAATATATTATATATATTATTAAAATAATTAATAATTTTCAAAAAATAAAGACCAAGATAGTCCTAATTCGACTAGATATAGGCCATTCCAGAATAAAAAAATTCTATAAATTTGTAAAAAAAAAATTTATTTGGTTTATTAAAATTTAATTTTTTATATATTTTGACCTATTCAAAATTAATTCTTTAAAAAATTTTATATTTATATAAAAAATTTTAATTTTTAATTTATTTATAATTAATTTTATAATTTATTCTGTATAAGAAATTAAGAAGAAAAAAAAAAAGTACGCGTAATATAATTGAAGGTGTTGCATAAATATGTTTAATTAGAATTAGAATTACAAAGCCAGCTACGTCCCTCGCACGCACAGCTCATCTCTACCTCTAAGGATTCCGTATCCATCTCAATAAAGCTGATATTAAAAAAATATTATAAAATTTGCTAATTAATATATATATAGTAAGATTTAAATTAAATTTTTATTTTTTCGTAAAAAATAGTAAAAGAATATAATAAATATAAATATATTTAGCATATAAATTTAATACAATTGTTTAAGTAATTTGGAGGATGATTTATATTCTCAATACTAATTCTTGAGTTTTATTATTATTTTTATCATTGTATTTTTTAAACATACAAAAGTCTAAAGAAAAAATCAATATATCCATACATACATTATGAAGTCCCACTCAAGTCTAAAGCACAAGATTTTATTTTAGCTAGGTATTTTAGAGCATTTCAAAAATTCTAACAATTTAATTTTAATGAAATATTTTTATATTTAACATCTATTAATTATATGACTTGATTATTTTTAAGATTTCAGCTTTTTATTTATTTACATATGATAAAAGTAATCTTATTAATTCAAAAATAATTTCATAATTTTTTTTCCAATTCTAATTATTGTGTTACTTTTACTATGATATTGATATCAAATATTTTTTGAATGTTTCATAATATCATGAGATGATTTTAATTATAAAATTTTACATTATAAATTCTAATATTTTGTACAAATGTGTAAAATTTTGTAAAAATAACTTATATTCTGTAATTTATAAAATTTGACACTACAAATCTCAATATTTTATAAAAAAAATACAAAATTTTATAAATATGACTTATATTTTGTAAATAGTATAATTTATAAAATTTTACACTACAAATCCCAATATTTTATAAAAAAATGCAAAATTTTATAAAATTAGCTTATATTTTGTAAATCGTACAATTTACAAAATTTTACTATATAAATCTCAATATTTTGTAAAATTGACTTATATTTTATAAATCGTACAATTTACAAAATTTTACATTACAAATCTCAATATTTTGTAAAAAGGTGTAAAATTTTGTAAAATTGGGTTATATTTTGTAATTCGTACAATTTACAAAATATTACACTACAAATCTCAATATTTTGTAAAAATGTGCAAAATTTTGTAAAAATTACTTATATTATTTTGTAAATCGTACAATTTATAAAATTTAACACTACAAATTTCAATATTTTGTAAAAAAGTGTAAAATTTTGTATAATTGACTTATATTTTGTAAATAGTACAATTTACAAAATTTTATATTACAAATTATAATATTTTGTAAAAAAATCTAAAATTTTATAAAATTGATTTATATTTTGTAAATCGTACAATTTACAAAATTTTACATTACAAATCTCAATATTTTGTAAAAAAGTGTAAAATTAGTTTATATTTTGTAAATCGTATAATTTACAAAATTTTACATTACAAATTTCAATATTTTGTAAAAATGTGCAAAATTTTGTAAAATTGGTTTATATTTTATAATTTGTACAATTTACAAAATATTACACTACAAATTTTAATATTTTATAAAAATGTGCAAAATTTTATAAAAATTGATTATATTTTGTAAATCGTATAATTTACAAAATTTAATACTAAAAATTCCAATATTTTGTAAAAAAGTACAAAATTTTGTATAATTAACTTATATTTTGTCAATCGTACAATTTATAAAATTTTACATTACAAATATCAATATTTTGTAAAAAATTGTAAAATTTTATAAAATTGACTTATATTTTGTAAATCGTACAATTTATAAAATTTTACATTACAAATCCCAATATTTTGTAAAAAATTATAAAATTTTGTAAAAATTGATTATATTTTGTAAATTATACGATTTACAAAATATTACATTACAAAACCCAATATTATGTAAAAATGTATAAAATTTTATAAAAATTACTTATATTTTATCAATTGTACGATTTATAAAATATTATATTATAAATCCCAATAATTTATAAAAAAGTGTAAAAATTTTTAAAAATGACTTATATTTTATAAATTGTTACATTTACAAAATAATATATTGCAAACTCCAATATTTTGTAAAAAAATATAAAATATTATAAAAATTATTTTTATTTTATAAATTTTATGATTTATAAAATATTACACTACAAATTTTAAAATTTTGTAAAAAAAGTCAAATTTTGTAAAAATTACTTAAATTTTATAAATTCATTAATTTAATATTTTTAATTTCCTTAAATTTTTTATTCATTTTATATTATTACTACTTTTTAATTAATAAAAATATTTCAAATTTTTGTTTCACATTATAATTTG
>CANXYC011211089.1:0-11806 GCA_948193065.1 Aleurites moluccanus
TTTTCAACTCCTAGGACCCTCCACAAAATATTGTTATTGAAAGGAAGAATAGCTCTTTAGTTGAAATGGCAAGAACAATGTTTTGTGAAAATAACTTGCCTAAATACTTTTGGGCTGAAGCTGTTAGCACTTCTTGCTACATTTTAAATAGAGCAATGATTAAGCCAATCCTTAAAAAGACCTCATATGAGTTGTGGAAAGGAAGAAAACCTAATATTGCATATTTTCATTCATTTGGGTGTAAATGCTTTGTTCTGAATAATGGCAAAGATAACTTAGGAAAATTCGAGGACAAATTAGATGAAGCTATATTTTTTAGATATTCTATGCATTCCAAAGCCTATCGAGTCTTCAACAAAAGAACTATTTTAGTTGAAGAATCTGTACATGTTATGTTTGATGAGTTTTCTTCTAAGGATGTTAACAGGAATAAAAAAGACAAAAGCATAGAAGAAATGATGGAAGACTTATCCTTAGAGAAACATGATGAGCATAGCATCGATTTTGGCAATGACTTCAAAGAAAATGAAGAAATTGACTTAATTGAGTCCACACATCAACACGAAGAACCACACATCTAAGAGTGAGAAATGAAGTTAAGGACAGTCAAATTATTGGTGATCCACTTTAAGGAGTGAAGACAAGATCAAAAGTCCACAACACTTGTGAGTATGTTGCATTTCTCTCACAAGTTGAGCCAAAGAACATCAAGGATGCACTTGAAGATGATCAATGGATAATTATCATGCAAGAAGATCTAAATCAATTCGAAATAAGCAAGTTTTGTACATTAGTTCCTAGACCTCAAGATCATCCTGTAATTAGTACAAAATGGGTATTTCGTAATAAATTAGACAAATCCAAAATAGTGGTAAGAAATAAGGCAATGCTAGTTGCTCAAAGATACTTTCAAAAGGAAGGTATCGATGAAACTTATGCTCCCGTAGCTAGATTAAAAGCAATTAGAATGCCACTTGTTTATGCATGCTACAAAAATTTTAAATTATTTCAAATGGATGTTAAAAGTGTATTTTTAACTGGTTTTATTCAAAAGGAAGTATTTATTGAACAACCTCTTGGTTTTGAGCATGAAAAATTTTCAAACCATGTTTTTAAATTATCTAAAGCTTTGTATAGCTTAAAACAAGCTCCAAGAGCTTGGTATGAAAGGTTGAGCAATTTCCTCCTTGAAAATGGTTTTTCTAAGGGAAAAGGTGATAGAACTCTTTTATTAAGCATGAGAAGCAAGACATTTTAATTGTTCAAATATATGTTGATGATATCATTTTCGGTGCTACTAATGAAAAGATTTGCATGAATTTTTCTAAGTCAATGTAAGGTGAATTCAAAATGAGCAGGATGGGAGAATTCAACTTCTTTTTGGATTTATAAATCAAACAACTTGAGCATGGGACATTGATCAATCAATCCAAGTACACCAAGGAGTTACTAAAAAGATTTGGCATGGACAAAACCAAAACTCAACCTACTCCTATGAGTACCTCAATTAAGATGGAGATTGATGATAAAGGTAAACGTGTTGATTCTAAACTTTATAGAAGCATGATAAAATCATTACTTTATTTAACCGCATCTAGACCCGACATATTATTTAGTGTTTACATGTGTGCATGTTTTCAATCTAATCCTAAGGAATCACATACAGTTGGAGTAAAAATAATTATGAGATACCTTGTGGTATACCAAATTTAGGTTTGTGGTATCCAAAAAGGTCCTTATTTGATCTATATGGATACTCTGATGCAGACTATGGTGGTTGTAAAATAGATAAAAAAAGTACAAGTGACACTTATCAATTTTTAGGAAATATGCTAGTATCATGGTTTTCTAAAAAGCAAAATTTAGTTGCACTCTCAACCACGAAAGTAGAGTATGTAGTAGCCACAAGTTATTGCGCTTAACTTCTATAGATGAGAACTCAACTATAATATTTTGGACATTCATTTAATTGCATTCCCATAAAATGTGACAACACTAGTGCCATAAATCTTTCAAAAATCCAATTCATCACTCGCGCACTAAGCATATAGATATAAGGCATCATTTTCTTAGGGATCATATTAGCAAAGGTCATATTAATTTTGAATATGTGGATAATAAGAAGCATCTTGCTGATATATTCACAAAACCCTTAGACAAAGAAGCATTCTTGTAATACCTTAAAAAAGCCTACCTTAATTGAACAGTTATATAATCAGTTAATGGTCTGAGAACATCAAAAAGACTAAAGTTAATTTTTGAGACACAGTTAGAATGCATATGAGATACTTTCCCAGAAAATGTCGGTGTTAATAACATTGTCGGGAAAATAGCAGTCCGGTCGACTGAAGAATTTTTGAGTCAGACCAGGGGATAAATAATCACATAAATATATATGAAATTATGGTGAAAAGAAAAAGGTGAAAAATATTTAGGAACATTGAAAAAGTAGTGATGGCAAAATCATAAATAAAAGGAACTTTAAGAGTATAGTGGAAAACCGACTGTCTGAGTTTCAGAATGGCTCTGAAACTATTTTTATAATAAAGTATAAATAAAAATAAGCTATTTGAATCCCCACTTTGAAGTCCAATTCTCAACAAAATTGCCAGAATAAATTACAAAAGGAAATGTGGCAAAAGTATGATTATTGAAAAGTTTAAGGACCTAATGTAATTTACCAATTTTGACTTACTATATAAGCATGCTTTAGAGATATTTTGGCTATTTTCTTCTTCTTCTTCCATTGTTGGCCGAAATCTTCATGGAAATTCTCCACCAAATTTTCTTGAAAAATCAAAGAGAAAACCTAAAGAAAACTTGAATCAAACCTTTGATTCATTGATTTCCATCATTGGTTTGCTTGGAAAATAAAGAAAATCAAGAATCATTACCATGTATATTTCGGCCTATTCTTCAATCAAAGGTAAATATGTGATTTTCTTGGTTTGATTGTTGATTGATATCTTTAATTGCATCAATTGATGCATTTGATAGGTTTTCCCTAATTTGGAAACCCTAATTCAAAGTTGTAAGAGATGAATCTTTGAATTAGTGTTAGTTAATGTTAAATGAGGTAAGATTATATTAATTAATGGCTAATAGATGGATTATATGTGATTGGTTTGATGTAGAAAGCAAAAGATTGGAAAGTTGTCATTTTTGCCTACTTTGAAGACTTTAGTGGCAAAGTGTGTAATTCAAGTGATTTGAAGTGCTAGGTGAATTTAATATGCATCATTTGTTATGTCTAAAGTGTTAAATTGAAGTTTGGAAACTTATCTTGAAATTTATGTTTTGGTCAAATGCCATTAAGGCATTTTTGCCTATGTTTATGCCTTGTTTTCCTTTGGTTTTCCATGCCTTTTTGATCCTTCATATGTTGTTTATTGATGGAAACCAAATGTTTATTGTATAACCTATATTGTGTGGTTGTTTATTGATATTGACGCAATTTCAATGTTGCACCAAAAACCTTACCAAAATGCCTAATGATTGTTGCACACCAAGTGTTCGATGAAATACCTAGTTCAAATTCATAGGCCTACCATTGATTTCATCCGTAGGCCTATCATTTGAATGCCATCATTGCCAGCGACATTGGCATTCCAATTGAGCTCATTTTTTGACTTGTTTTGTCCAACTTTTGATTCATCCCATTGTTAATTGTTAATCATATTACTATTGTCTAATGATTCATCTATTGCTTATCCATTGCTATATCGCAGTCTCGTTTGATTAAATTCATGACCTACTGCTACTTGATGAGATTGTTATTGTATATTGATATCTATTGATTTATTCCATGTTCTTATTGATTCCGATGAGATGTGACAGAGCTGCCTCTTTAACGGGTAGTGGGTATATACTGTCAGCAATGTGCACATTGTATAATGATACCCTAGCCGAGAAGGGTTAACGGTCCTAGCCATAAGACCTGATCAATCTTATGTTTATTGATATGAGATTGATATGTGTTTGACACATATGATATACGAGTTTCATGGCCATATATCTGTCTTATCTATCTTATCTATTATATCTTCGTGATATATACTCTATTGACTTGATTACAGTTTCATTGTACTGTTTATTGATTTTACAATCATATACTGTATTCTGATATTGTTGTGTAGATTATTATTCATTAAATATCTGCCTATTGTTATTGATATCCTAGCCATTGCACTTGGTTAATGCATATTAGATTCACTGAGTAATCATTACTCACCCTCTCATTATTTCCCCTTTCCAAGTACAGAATAGAGGCAGATTCCTGGCTTTTGTATTCCAAGGAATTCTGCAGTATTGTATAGACAGTGTAATTATTTAACACTATACTTTTGTATGTGTATTAGATGCTCTATGGGTTTTGTATAATGGTATAGACAGATTGTATATATATATATATATCATATATTTTAGAGTATATATGTGAATATATATATGATGATGGTAATTACAGAAAGATACAGAATGAATCAGAGTAACAGAATGAATAGTGCTTATGTGATTATATGGCTATAGATTGATATGTATATTATGTGATTGATAGATGTGGTACTGGGTTCTACGGGTGTCGATCGCCTCTGACATCTCCTGCATTCTAAGACCGTTGTATCCCGAATCGGGACGTGATAATTCTATTTTATTAGAAGATAATTAGGTATGATTGATACCTCTTAGGTATGAATTATATTCATGTGCATATGAAAGCATAAAATCAAAAGATCAATTTGCCTTTATTTTTGAAAAATTACCTTAATCCTGTCTTTCATGCCCGTTAATTCATTTAACGCCCGTGAAGAATCTTTACACATCCATAAAGAATCATTCTATATCTTTTTAAAATTTGGGGCTTGTCTTTCACGGCCGTGAGTGGTCTTTAAGCCTGTGAAGATGCGGATATTTAAAAAGACGCATCCGTGTCTTTTTCATTTTTAACTCAAAAAACATATTTATATTTCTCTCTCTCTCCTATTTTTTCTCTCAAACCTTCAAATTTCCATTTTTCTCTATCTCTTTTTCTTCAAATCCTTTCTTATAAATCTTAATTATATCTTCCGTAAACCCTAAAACTATGGTGAAAACTAAGAATATGGGTGGTAGAGGCAAAGGAAAGGGTCCAAATTTAGGTAAAGTATCCCAAACACGGGAAGAACCGGTTAAGCTATCCTATGGCCTTTTACTTACTTCTCAGCACGATATTGACAGATTTTAAGTGCTTAAACAGCGAGGAAAACTGGTATGTGTTCGAAGCATTCATTTTACTGATTTGGGTATGATTGGTCTGAAGGATTCTATCACTAATTACTGCATAGCTCTATTTGGAGATAGATATTTTTCTTATTATTCATCTGACTTATACTTAGAGTTAGTGTATGAATTCTTCACCACACTTCTTATAAGTCCCACAGGTGATATGACATTCAAGCTAGGCAAAACAAATCATTCATTATCTTTTAATGCTTTAGGTGGTTTGTTTAAGCTTAAGTTTAGTGGGGTTTGCCGAATTTTAGATTATTGGGATCCTTCCCTGGTTTAGGAAGCATTGAATGGCTCTGTTCAGTAAGATGTTCGGACTGCAAAATCTTCAAGGATTTGTGAACCGGCTCTCTGAATTATACATCAGTTCTTTACCTATTCAGTTTTTGCTAGAGGAGACAATAATGGAGTTGTCAGTCGCAATGAGCTATTTCTTTTGGATTGTTTGCGACAAGGAATCGATGTGGATGTTGCTTGGTAGTTTGTGGATGTATTTAAGGATATGAGCTCAAAAGTCAAAGGAAAACTATTTCTTGGTATGTATGTGACTCAGATTGCCAATCACTTTGAGATTCCTCATAATCCAAAATTCAAAGTTCCTATCACTCCCAAGGATCATCTAGATATATCAACCTTTCGCGATATAGGAATTGTGAAAAAGGCTGGTGATGGATGGGTCTTAGCTACTATTGATGGGGATGATCAGTATGATGAGACAGATGATGAGCTTGCTGTTATGTTTGATGAGCCATCCTAAAAAAAGACCCGCAATCCTCCTTCTACAGTACCACCGACTCGCTCTTAGCCATCCTCTTCAACTGATTCCTTTTAGAGTCAAGTGTTGGAGCATTTGGCTAGGCTCAACACTAAACTTGACTCTTTGGAAACCGGAGTTGCTTCTCGACTGGATAAACTTAAAGCAAATAAAAAAAAACTATAAAAGTCTGTAGATGGCCTTCGTAGTGCTTTATCTTATGGAAGTACCCCTCCACTTGATGACTTTTCCATTCCTCCTTCATCCTAGTTGTGTTTTTTGCTAAGCTTTTGTTTATGTGCTCATATTTTAACATGTTTATGTTCATAGTATTGACACATTTCTCATTTTAATGTTTATGTAATACCTCTTTGTTTATGCAATTTTAGCTTCTTATATTTAATGAGTTATTATATTGTGTTAATATGAAGAAAACCTTTTTGATTTTTTACAAAAAAGGGGGAGAGATATTGAATGCTATTGTTTAACTAAATGTTTAACTAAATTAAAGGGGAGTATTTAATTGACCTATTTATACTCTCAACATATTATTTTGTCATCATAAAAAAGGGGGAGATTGTTGTCTCTTGTTATCTCTATAATAATTTTGATGATGTAATTGAAAACCAAAATGAAGTGTTAATTAATATACTTGAGTTACAAATGATTATTTAACATGTGTTTAAGTTTTTATTTTAAAATAGGGATTCACGCCCGTGAACGAAATTTACTTAGAAAGATTTTTCAAGACAGTGAACTTTTCTTTCCGACCGTGAAAGAGTTTCATGCCCTTGATTTTAATTCATGCCCGTGATTAATTTAAGAACTGTCCTAGCTCAGAGACATAGAAAGAGTTTTCAAGACCATGAAAAATTACTCACGCCAATGAAATATTTTCATGCCTAAGGATGATTTAAAATTTGAAATTGACGCAAAAGATTTCAAGACCGTGAATATTTGTCACGCCCGTGAATTGGTAGTTGCCAGTCAACATCACGACTGGTTTGTTTTAAATATAGCCGTTAGAAAAAGATTTAGAGGCAAATCTTACATTAAATACAACCACAATTGTCACATTTAATCACCATTCATTGAAGGCTATAAATACATGAAGATTTGAAGTTCTAAACATAAGTGAAGCACACATCTAAAGAGAAATCAAACTGTTGTTAATTCATATTCTATTTTTCACATTTTCAGAACTCTTTAAGCTTTATTTCTTATTTTTAGAGTTCTTACTAGCTTTTGCTAGTCTTAACTATTCATACTTCATTGTATATCATTGGAATAACTTTGTATAAGTTTAGAAAGACTTAAAAATCTCTATCTCTGTTATTGAGAGTAAAAAAATATGAGTTGTAACTCAGTGTGCAAAGGATTAAATCCCTGAAAATCTATTGTAATTGATTAGGGTGGTGCAACCGGTTATAGTGGAATCTCAATATCAGGTTGATATTGAGAGAAGTGGACGTAAGAGAAGAAATTAGGTTCCGAACCACTATAAATTGGCTGAAATTTCTTAGCTCTTCTCTTTTATTATTACTTGCTATTTGAAGTAAATTTGTCTATTGCATATTGATTGTATTTTCTTTTAAAATTTTTAAAACTCCTATTCACCCCCTCTAGGAGTATTGCCATAGTAGTATTCACAGAGTTATTTTCATTTAATTTATTATAAATATTAAAATAAATTTTCTAAATTAAATGATATTTTGATAATAAGAAATTATAAAATCTTTAAATATAATATGTTTAAAATTTTATATAAAATATAAGATATGTGATTTTAATGTGTTTATTTATTAAATTAAAATATAAAATATAATTTATTTATTTATTAAATTAAAATAGACAAAAGTCTATGTTGTACAATAAAAATTTTTAAAAAATAAATAATAAAATGGATAAGATTAAATTGAAAATATATATATATATATAAATAAGTTTCTAAATTTTTAATTTGACTCAAAGAGGTCCAATTTGGATGGAATATAACCTCTCCATTTAAATTTGACTTATTTAAGGCAAATTATAATTTATTTGAACCATAAAAAAATAATTTAAATAAGTAAATGATATAGTGTAAGAGTTTATTTGTACTTTTACCACAATCTCTACGATAAAGGAATAAATAAATGTCTGAATTATGTCAATCGTCGTGTTAAGCCCTTTATTTTTTATTTTTAATATAATTAAGTCTTTTTTTTTTTTTTTTTAATTTGGCTCAAAAACACTTCTAACAAAGACTTAACTCTACATTTAAGAATAAGTTTTAAAAATAAAAAATAAATTAAAAAAGAAAAATATCTTAAAATGACATTAATCATAATATTTTTTTTCCAAAAATAATATCATTTCATAAAAGTTTATAATTTTGACACTCCCTCCTATTTCAAGACAAGTTTACCCTTTTAGGATAATGTTGACACTCATTCCTTTCATTTTTATCCATGTTATCGTGCCTTTCCTTGCCCATTCCTCTTTGGACACCCAGAAGTACCCAAGGCTCCTAACTATCTTAAGAATGCAGAAATGCAATTTATTTTCCTCTCTCTCCTCTAATCTGAGCTCATTCTCTTTCATTAATCCGTAAGTTTATGTTTTTTTTTTATTTATATTTTGCTTTTAAGATTATTTGATCTAAAGTTACAAGGTATTTTATTTTTAAAATTATTTAGTTGGAATTAGTTTAAAATTTTTGAATAGCTGTTTCAAAATTGTAAATTGATTCTGAATTTTTTTTACTATTTTTCGACAAATTTTGACTCAACTGACATAAAGTATAAAGTCGAAATCACTTGAAAATTAGTCGAAACTAGTTGAAAATTAGTCAAACTTAGTTGAAAATTAGTCGAATGAGTTGAAAATTAGTTGGAATCAGTTTAAAATTCTTGAATTTGAGACTGTAAATTGAGTTTTTGACTATCTTCAACTAATTTTTAATATTTTTCAACTAATATGACCTAATGTTTAAAGTCGAAATTAGTTGAAAATTAGTCGAAGTCAGTCGGAGTGTGACTAATTGCTCTTTATAGGTTTACGAGTATAAATTTTCCTTGTTTATATCGAAAATAAATGCTTTTAGACATATTTAAGGTTATGTATTTTGAACTGGTTATTATTGAAACTGTCACATTTGATTCTTGAAAATCGGTGAATAATTACTGCAAGGAGCGACTATCAAGGGATTTGGAGGTTACAAATAACTCATCTTTTTCCCTTTATACTTCATCCTTTCAATCTCTGATCCTCGATTTGATGAACAAATATTTATCTTTTGAAGTCTTCTTTTTGTTTATGGCCTCTAACATGACATATCATTATCATTTATTAAGCAATGAAAAAAATTTTCATGTGGAACTAACCTTGATTTTTTTCTCAAGAAATTAGATCTCTGTTGATGTCATCATCATCTACGACGATCTTATTTCTTCAACTTATATGAAGAAAGATCATGCGACTGTTCGCAGTCAATTAACCTCTGTGTGTTAGTCATGTTCATAATAATGAAGGACCTTGCAAGAAAATTTTATGTTTCTCTTATTCCATTGTGTTTCTCTTGTTCTTCATTATTCAGTATCAATGTAATACCTAGGAAATCATAACTTATATGCATGATTCAATTCTCAGTATATGGTTTAGGCCTAGTTTGGCACAGCTTATGAAAATAGCTTTTCATATGGGAAAAAGTTCTATTCCTAAAAGTGATACTTACAAAAGCAATTAACTGTATGTTTGTGTTTGGTAAAATATAATATAAAACTGATTATAAACTCATAAGGGTATTTTTGTCCACTAATTTTTTAAAATCAGCTACGCGTTTAATCTAAAATTCAGCTATCTTGAAAAGCTTCAATTTCTAACTTATCCAAATAGTTAAATTTTAGCTATCCAAATAATTGTTTTTATTAATTTTGATATTTACCAAACACTATAAACTGAGCCAAAATCAGTTTCTAACCCCAAAAAGCTGCTTTTTCCTTTCCATAAGCTGTGCCAAATGGGTACTTAAAAGAATTGAAATGATGGGAAATAATTTTAGAGACACAGTTAGAAAGCGGATGAATTATTTTTCCGAAAATCATCGGTGTTGGGAATACTGCCGAGAAAATAGCTGTCCGGTCAACAGATGAATTTCTGATTCTGACCAGGAGGTAAAAGATTACATAAATGCATGTGTAATTTTGGTAAAAAGAAAGTGGTGAAAAACATTTAGGAGCACTGAAAAAGTAACTGATGGCAAAACCGTAAATAAATGGAACTTCGAGGGAAATAGTGGAAATTAGTCTGTCTGGGTTTCAGAATGACTTTGAAACTATTTTTATAAATAAGTATAAATTAAAATAAGCCTTTTGATTTCCCACTTTGAAATCCAATTCTTAACAGAATTGTCAGAATAAATTACAGAAGAAGTTGGGGTCAAAGTATAATTACTTGAAAGTTTAAGGGCCTAAATAAAATTTGCCATTATGACTTAATATAAAAGCAACACTTAGACAATTTTCCTATCCATTTTCTTCTTCTTCCTCCCTCACATGGTGGACGAACCATTTTTTGCTAATTTCCATCCATTTTCAAGTTAGTTTTCAAGAGAAAAACTATAGAAAACATAAATATCAACCTTGATTCATCCATTTCCATCCATTTCTTACTTGGAATCACAAAGAAAACTAAGGAGAAATTGAAGGAAGGATTCAGGTGGAGCATCACCATTAGGTAACAAGTTAGTTGGTTTGATTTTATGGTTGTTTTAAATGAATTAGATGATGGATTGAATGTGTTTTAGGTTAGTTACATCAATTGATGCATTTGAATAGAAATCCCTAAAATCTAAACCCTAATGGAAGTTGTTTACTTTAGCTATTTGAATTAGAGTTAGTTAATGTTAATTAAGCTTAGAATATGCTAATTGAAGGCTAATGGATAATGATTTTGTGGTTATTTTGGTGTAGAACACAAAGATTACACAAGTTGCCTATATTACCTCTTTTGAAGAAAGTTGGTTGACATCAATTTTTCTAAACTATTGGAAGTATTTGGTGAGTTCTATATGTATCATTTAACATGCCTATTGCATTAGAATTGAAATTGGAAACCTATCTTGGAAGCTCCATTTTGGTTGAATCCTTTGGCACTAGTCATCCTTTCATTTTTGCTTTGTTTTTCCTTTGGAATTCCATGCCAAGTTGATCCTTTCAATTGTGTTTACTATTATATATTTGTTATCTATTGTTTTGTTGACAATGTGGCTTGATTGTTGATTGAATGGGCTTTATTAACCTTGCACCAAAACCTAGCCAAATTGCCCATTCAATGTTGACCACCAAGTGTTTGACAAAATACCTAGTTATTTTGCCATTGGCCTATTGCATTTTTCTTCCATAGGCCTACCATTTGAATGCCATCGTCGCCAATGACATTGGCATGCCAATTGGCCTACCGATTTCCTTTGTCTAGCCAACTTTTATTCCATATCTTTGTTGTTTACCAAACCGATTATCATTGATTGTGTCACAACCCACACTATAGGGCTGTGACGGTCATAGGGCATGGGAATAATTCACATACCAGTACCATGAAGAACCCAAGTTACATGCTTTCATTTCATTTAAATCATTTTTATGACATATATTTTTTTTTCAACCACTTTGGGTTTTACAGAAAATCGGACAGAGTCTCCTCTGTAATATTAACATTTGCCCAAATAGAAAACATAACAAAACACTTCTAATATCAATATCAAAACCCAATTCAACCTCCAGTACACAACTCACATCAATTTATACT
>CANXYC011211373.1:0-114594 GCA_948193065.1 Aleurites moluccanus
AAAAAATATATATATATATATATATATATATATATATATATATATATATATATATATATATATATATATATATATATATATATAAATTTTGAATCATTATACCTAGGCTAAAGTATATTAGACATACAAAATTAAAAGAAATACTTAACTTATTAAATCAGGTTTTATAATAAATCATTTCATATGAGATTTGTTCATATAAAATGACTTATTTATGAACTATGTTGCACATATAATATAAATAGAATTTTCTTAAGAATTGAAGCTTCGAGTGAGAAAAGCAGAAATTTTCATTGATTTTCGAGTAATTTTCAAGTGGCCCCATTGTACTTTGGTTTCCCATATGAGCTCATCATTATTATTGGTTTTGGTAGAGAAAAGGGGAATGGCATGCTGTGAATTATTTTTTTTTATCTCATCTCTATCTTGTTTGTGGAAGCTTTTATATATATGCTTGATTCTTGACTAAGACGACACTACATCGCAGTCATGGAGATCAGTATTAATACGTACAGATGATACTAAGATGTGATGAATTTTTTTAATGGATTTAGGCTTATTTGAACTTCTTCAATATGCAAGACAAGAAAAGAAGTATTAAGAGGCTAAGATTGGACTTGATAAATCCCTTTCGATATTTAAATTATTAGCTAAATATAAGTATTCTTAAGAAAGAAAATAATCTATCTTGATAGAGGTTTTTAGTTAAAATAAATATGACCATATTTGGAGATAAGTGTCATCATCTTAAGAATGGCCAAAGTCATATCGCATAAGAAAGATGAACAACTGAGATTTTTTGCCATTGGTCAAGCTTGAAAAGGTCTCCTGATGGGCCTCCAAACCTCACAAGTCCCACTGTATTTTCTTATAATTTGAGGTCATGTCCAAGACTCAAAATTAAAGTCACATTTATTCATCATCACCTGTACATAGATTCTGGAAAATTTATACCTCTATCATCCATATAAACTTATTCTGGAAAATTATTCATTGCATCCAATGATGAATGAAGATACTGCATCTAAGCATCTAACATTCATAGTTAAGTAATTATTAACTAGAGTTTGAATCTTAAATGAAGCTAAATTTATTAAAAAAAACTCTTCTTTTTCCCATATATTATTATGGGATTGGTGTATACAGTACTTTCTATAAGCAAGAAAATAGATTCATAATTCCATGAATTTTATTAGTAAAAAGGAATTTTATTATCAGTTTACCAAATAAAAGTAAGACTATATACATATATTATCACCCATCTATGAATGCAATTTTAATTAGTCTTACACATTATCCTTTTGCTTTATTTTTTTTTATCGTATATATATCTATATTAAATTATATTTATATATTATTATTATCCTCTTTTTCTTTATATGCATGCTAATATAACATTTCATGTTACTTTAAGTATCCTCATGTTTTGTTGACATAATAGCTTATGTATTTTTTCCTGATTTATGTTCTAAAAAGACTAATTTCTCACTGTGTGGACTCTATGAAAATATTTTTTTTTTATAAATTTTTAATATCAACATATAATTTTTTTTTCAAATTTTTTTAAAAAAAATAACATTGATATATGAAAATTTAATTATGTATTATTTCCAAAAATATAGAAAATTAATATTCATCTCTCATGGACATCAGGCCCATAAGAAATATTGGAACTTTGCTCAGGGCCCAAGTAATCAGGGCTCACTAGCCCATCTACTTTTTTTTTCGTTTTTCTCACGCACAATTAGTCAGGGTTTAGTATTGTAGGGGTTTTGCTCTACGATCAGCAACTTGCCGGTGAGATTTACGATCTGGTTCTAATTTCTTATCTGTTAGATTTTTAGATTTTCATTCATTTTAAACTGAATACTTTGTTTGTTCCTCCATTTCGATTTTTGTAGTATCAACGTAAATTTTTTTTATCTTATATTTGTTGTTCGCCACATATAGTGTTCTTTATCTGATGATTTATTTGTTTATCTATTTCTGATTGGATTTTTCTTAAACAAGATGTTATTTCATTTTCTTCAGTGTTTCATGATGGTGAATCCAGTGCTCTTGTCCTTGATTTTACTACTCACACACTGTTTGTTGAAATGCCCATTTGGGACCCTTTTTTTTTTTTTTTTTTTCTTTTCTTTAAGCTTTTTATCTGCATTTTGATTGGCGATAGTCTTAAATAATCTCTAAAGCATTCCAGGCAGTAATTACAAGATAATATCAACTTTATGCGTGTATAGGTACCTATACGCAATATGATTGTAGGATTTTTTTTTTTTTAATTGCAGTTGATATGAACTTGAGCAGAATGTAGATCTGGAGTTGAAGAAAAATAGATTCTTTGGTTTGCTTGAATGAAAATAAATGTATTATACGAATCCCAGAAAATATTAGCAGCCAAAGGTCCAAAACTGTTTTCAGGATCACACAGTAAACTCTTTACTCCCTGCCCTTATGCATAGAAGTATACAAAAATTAAAACAATTCATCTTCTCAATCACCATCTATTTGTTCTTGAGGAGCAGTTATGTTAGAGATGATTCTGCTTTCAATAGAAGTCCAATAGAAATAGCGGTACAATTCTCATGGAACCCATTATGGTTTCATTAATCGCCTATCTTAATCGGATTAACAACTGGGGAATTAGCTTTCGTTATTTGTGTTGTTCAACTGTAGAAGGGATCTTATGGACCCAAATTGAGTTTGGGAAATCATCTTAAAACTGCTTTCTGTTCACTAAGTTCCTCTGCGTTCCAAATTTTTATGTGGTCTAACTTGCAGAAGTAGTATCCCTTAAGGATAGGAAAAGGAACTCTCAAGTGTTTCACATTGAGATGCAATGCCCTTAGGGTTGTTATGTTACTCTCTTGATTCGGACACTCAAACATGGTGTTTGTAATTTTTTGTTTTTCAGCTTTATTCCACGTGTTCTGCATGTTTATTGGCAATTAATACCATGCCAATTAATTTTAGCCTATAAATCATCTCTATATAATTCTCAGGAGAACCATTAATTGCCAATTTAAGTTGTATCCCATATCAATTAATACCTGCTATGTGTGATATGGTTCCAGTTTGTTTCTTGTAGATCCTTTCATGTTGATGAGCCATTCGATTACCCTGTGTGGCATTCATTGGCTGCTTTAGCATTCATTGAGTGTCCGTATTTTGAGTGTCTTTCTATGTAAAATAAGAAGAAATTTTTTTATTTGATCATTGACTTTCATTTCTTGTTTCCAGGTGTCTATAATTCATGCAGTTCAATTTCTGATAAAAAAGGAGGAAAGGTGTCTTTCAATTGCATTTGATGCTTTAGACTGCTGGGTTGAAGCTGTTAATGTCTTCTCTACCCTTCTTTGTTTTATGAATTGTTGCTTCACTGATTCATGAAACCATGAAGTTCGTTGCACTTGTTAGGTCCATTCATGCTCGATCTACTTTCTATGAAGTAACTGGGCTTTTGCAGGTTCGTTTTTTCCAGCATGATTTTGTTCCTAGAGATCCCAAGGCGAAGCCAAAAAAGTACAAATATCCTGCATTTTATGATCCATATGACCCCAAACCTCCGCCCTCTGACAAAATCATTCAACTTGCTGAGCGTATTGCCGCGTTATCCCTGGAGGAGCGACGTCAAATTGGGCCTGCCCTCCAATACAAGTTGACTCTTCCAAAACTGCAGTCACTTTCAACAGAAGGCATGGACTTGGGTCCCCAAGGAGCCCAAGCTGCCGGAGCTACAAAGGCTGAGGAGAAAAAGGAGAAGACAGCCTTTGATGTGAAGTTGGAGAAGTTTGATGCAGCAGCAAAAATCAAGGTGATTAAAGAGGTCAGGGCTTTTACCAATTTGGGGTTGAAGGAGGCCAAAGATCTGGTAGAGAAGGCACCTGTTTTGCTTAAACAAGGGATTACCAAAGAGGAAGCAAATGACATTATAGAGAAAATAAAAGCTGCTGGAGGAGTTGCAGTTATGGAGTAATAACTCGAGCTTTGTTGTATTATTTGTTCTTGGGTTTTTTCTAATAGCTCAAGTTAGGGCATGAAAGAATGAAAGAAACTCAATCTATGGCATAGCAGTGTGAGATCGGTTTGTGCAGATAATTGCAATTTTTATCGAAGATGTGATTCAATAATTAGTTCCGTTACTCCTGTGGAACATTTCTTATTCTTGGTGTACTTGGTTTTTTAGCATCTTACACAGTTATAAACAGGGGAAGCAACTCCAAACATAAAAGCATGTATTGTTGATTCCCACGTCCCTCTTCCCTCTTGCATCTTTTTCAATTCTACTTTTTAAATGATACTTTCTTCCATGATTGCTGCTGGTATTATTTGTTGATCCACAACAGTGCCATTTATTGATTATAGCGGTATGATAACAATGGGGTTTGTCAGATAATTGTTTCAAATTAGAATTTAGCTTCAATTGAAACGAGAATTGTCTCCTCATCTCTGTTTGGGTTTGATTATATTCGAGTACGCCAAGTCTTGTGATAATTTCAGGTTTTTCAATGTTTATTTTTTTTGCATTAGATCTTAGCAGATCATTGACATGCTCTATTTTCCGCGAAAAAGAGCATCATATTCTCGTATTGGTGCGTTCAATTTAGAGAAAGACCCAGAAAAATTCAACCAAGTACACATACCACTTCAACAATAAATTCTGTTTGGAATTCCTCTTACCCAATGCTCAGAAAAAATAAAATAAAAAAGGGAATTGATGGAGACCCAGAAACTATACTCATGGTAATGCAGGGGCAGAGCTTGCTATAATCAAACACGAAAGTGCTAAAATTTTAAGCTAGAAAGGAAAATAGGCAGCTTGGGTTTTATTTTCTTTAACGAGACGATGCTATCTGGGTCTAGGGCTAGGAGAGCGAAACCAAAGCACTCTTTTACTTGATCCAATCGTCATTGGTATTTGGTAGAGCTAAGCTTGCAATATTTTGCACTTCTGTTTAAATAAAAAATTCAATGGATTTGGGAAAAACCATAGTTAGCTAACGAGTGCTGCTTATCCAAATCTAGATATGAAATTACATATATCCATATATCGGAGCCACTTGAGATGCTACATTCGTTGTCTATTTTTTCCAGCAGATACACATTATAAATGCTTTCTACCAGTTAGCAAATGCTCTATTGAATATTTGGGATTCCAGGTCTTAAAAGCTTGAGAGTTAAAAGTGGCGTACTGAAAATGCCGGTCACATGAAACAGGAAGCAGGAACTTGCATGCTTCTGTTGTACTTCCAGCGCAGAAATACACATAATTCATAGACAAGCTATTATCATTGGAAAAATGAAATTTACAGGCTTGCAAGAAGAATAACAAACCACCTCATTTGATCATGAACATCACTCATGATCAGTCTGGCCAAGCCAATATATGATCCCGCTGGCTTCATTGGCAAAGATATACGTAAGGGTTTCACCACTAGCAGACAAACAATTCAAAGATGAAAAGAACAATCATATTGCTACATTAAGTTCCTCGTTTTAGCCACTGCATATGCCCTCCTAATGCAGTTAACTGCAAGATTTCTCAGTCCAAACATTAACAATTAGAGAGAGAGAGAGAGAGAGAGCAAACTACAAAAGCAATAGCTAATAAAAGGAGATTCCGAAAACAGCCTAAACAATTCTACTCTAGTAAACAACATAACAGAGGATTCAATAACTTAATGTTCCGATTAAGAAGAGGACGAACTAGGCATGGAGCTCACCTTTTTCAGAAGGCCTTTGATCTCGCTCTCTAATTTAGCTTTCATTTCAGGAGAAAGATTATCTCCCGACTGCTCCAGCATTGATGTCATCATCTCCAGATTCTGCCTAATGAAGTCAATGGGAGGTGCCTCAGCAGGGTTTGGCATTGATCCATTAGATTTTGCAGGAGACTTGAATCCTTTTGCAGATTGAGTGGCTCCAGCAGCTGAAAGAAGATGAAGTTGGTATTTGACAAGGGTTGCGCCGAAGGGATTGCTATTCTCTAAACTCCTAACTGCTTCTGCAGCATCAGTACTTGACGCAAAAATAACTTGGGCCGTACAAGAATCTTTCAACAACTGTATTTCTGATTCCTTCAGGGGCCCAAACCTGCAAAATGTTGCAACAAGAACTTCTTTTGATGGTAAGGAAACTCCTGGAGCAAATGCCAAGAGTAGAGCAGTCCCTGGAGCTTCCCCATTACTCTCCACTTCATCAAAATTCATGTTTATATCTGGTATCCCCACAGATGATTTCTTTCTTGGTTGTCGAGGAGTAGTTTCTGCTTTTCTTCCTCTCTTCTTCTCAGATTTGGCCAACATGCTGGGTTCAGCAGGAGTCCCATCTAAACAAGCAATGCTAGCAGCAACTGTAGTCTGCTCAGAAGTGGATTTATCCTTTCTCCTCCTCCTCCTCCTTTTTAGCCCAGGCTTGCCATCAGCAGTGAGAGGGCCAATAAATAGAGGTTTTTTAGTCAATAGGCCTGGAATTACACAGTTTCCATTTGAGGTTGGTACATCAAAAGTAAACCCCTCCCTCTTACTCTGTTCAGGAATAGTATCTATTGAAAATGGACTTGTCACCTGTAAATTTACTAACAGTGTGCTGGGCTCTGCATTATTTAAATTTACATTCACTGAGCCGTCTTTCTTCTCTTTCGCATTTGGCTCATGTTCAACGCCCAGCAACCCAGAATTTTCTACCAACAAATTGGCCACACTATCGTTACCATTCAAGTCCGGTATGATAGTCATTTGGTTGGTCGGTACACCTGTAGAAATTGCATCTTGCTTCATTTTCTTCTTTGGTCCAGGTTTTCCATTAGGTATTGGAGGGCCCATGTCGCACAAGTCTTTTACAGATAAGCCATCAGTAGCAATATTTAAATTCACATCAGATAAACTATGAACAGATTGAACCTCTGATCTAGCGGAGTTTCCATTTTTCTTTTTCTTCCGCATCTTCTGCTCTGCCTTGATATCTGACAATGTCTGGCTTATCTCCTGTGTATCTTTTCCTATCAATGCCTCATTACTGCTTCCAATTACATTCTTGCAATGCATCTCATAAATGGACTCGTCATGATATGATGATATTCTGAACCTTGAAAAGAACCACTCCATTACCTCAAAATTTTTGTTTTCATTTGGATAAAGACAATACACAGCTGTCAAACAAAGTTCAGAAAGCAAGTCAGCTACAGATGCATTAATCAACTCTGGGTTACTGGACCCGTCATTTCCACTTATGAATTTTCTGAACCATTTCTTCTGAAACCTCTTGCCACTAGATTTAGACACAGAATGGGAGCCAATAAATTGGCCAGAAACTTCATGTTCTGCTTCTTGAGGAGCTTTCTGAGACATAAGGTCTTCTATTTCATTTGGCATGTCTTTTTGTCCCCAGTTGACATAGGGGTATGATAAGTACTTGCTCTTCTTCCTTTCTCTCAACTCAAAGCTCCTATCTGTTCTTGTTGGATATCCCAAGATACAACTTTCCTCCTCCTTAGATGAACAAGCTGATAGACTAACATCTTGACCTTCAACTTTGAGTTCAAAATACTTCTTCCTCTTTCTCTTCTTGGAATTTGATGTCAGATTATATGGGACCATATTTCCTACAGAAAGCTTACTTTTGCAATTCTCTGCATTAGTATCCGGGTTGCGTCTGAAAAATGTGGCCAGGTCTTCATTGTTCTTTTGCTGCAGAACTTTATCCTCTGTGCTTCCAGAATTGCCATAAGCAGGCCCTGAATTTTGGCTTCCAACCTTAGCATCAATGTTGCTTTTTGCCATTAACTTATTTCCAGCACTATCCTGGTCATCAGCGGAATCCCAGAGTTGACCCAAAGGCAATAGACTATGCCCTAGGGAATGATAAAATGCTGACAAAACACTCTTTGCAACAGTTAACTCAAGCATGCCAAGCTTGGAAACAGCCAGTGCAAGACTTTTAATTTGTGCAAGAAACTTCACTGGTTCAAACTGTGTTAATATAAATTCATGAAATCTGCACCCTGGAAAAGGAATTTCTCCCAGAATTTCAACATTACCAGATGATTGCTGACATTTTTTGAGGATACAAGAACAAATCATCTCTGATTTCAGGCACCTACCAAACTCATCCACTGCCTTCTCCACTGCTTCAAGGAAGTTTCTGGCCTTGTTTTGCCCAGCCATCTGTTCAAAGTTCTCATGAAAAGGCTTTACATGAGATGGCGAGCACCAAGCAATGTGGTTACTCGCCAAATACCCAACCAGCAAGCGATTCTTTTGATCACTCTCCACAGCATATTTTTTTGCATTTAATGGATCATAAATCTTTCCTGGCCACCAAGACTGATTTTTAGTTTTAGTCCATACAATATCACCCACGAGGAACTTGCCAATTAACTGTTCCATCTCCTCATTGTCAACTTCTTTAGACTCCTCACAATTAACCAACAACCCAGAACAATCCACACCTTTGAGATTGCTAAAATTAACCCTGTTCAGAGAACCAGAAAAATCCACAAAAAGTGATATATTTCCTCCACAAACCTCTAACTTCCGACCAGAAGCAACAGCGTTAAATCCCAACAACTCATCCTTCGTCAACTCATCATCTTTCATGGTCTTTTCAACTTCAACATCTTCAGTCACAATACCACCCAAATCCACTAAATTCTCATTCAATCCCATCACTGCAGAATCCTTTCCATCCTCAACTGCCTTATCACTATCGTCATTCACCTTGATCCCAACATCATTCACATCATCAACCATTGGATTTGCACTGACATCCATATTCTCTCCTTCAATGCCAGCAACTCCGTTCACTAATTCGACGTTACCAATCCCAATAACTTTACTTTTTATACCAATCAGTTCCCCATTTTCTTCTATGGGAACCTCCATATTCGATTCTACAACAGCACAATTCTCACTTAAGCTAAATAACCCACAAGACCCAGACGCTTCTTCTAGATTACAGTTGTCTGGGTCTTGAGCTTCTAGGGTTTTACCATCTGGGGTTTCAACTTCCAAAGTTTCTGAGGTTTTATGGTTTTCCATTATTTACAAAATGTTGAAAAAGGTAAGTTTTTTTCCCCAGTTTACCAATATCGACATCACCTCTTGAGCTTATCATAAACGAAAAAGAGCAAAAGAATCATTAATAAGCAAATATAAATTATTCCCAAAAAAAAAACACCAAAAGACTAAAAAACAAAACATGTACCTGGAAAAGAAAAGGTATGGGATTTACATTGTGACACTGATACATGGCTCGCTGTGTTCAGACTCTGTTGAGTTGAAGTCGAAGAAGTGGGGATTGATTTGCGGCGGCAGAAAAGAGTAGAAAACACAGAGAGGTAGTTTAGCGGGTGACAGAGAGAGAAAGAGAGAGAAAATAATTATTTGGGCAAAAGATTTGGCGAACAAGTGGGTGGGAGAGAGTTTTTCTTAAATCTTATGTAAGCTGTCCCATTTTTTGAGATTGTTCTTCTGGATTTCGAACACAACTGTGTTTACGTGGTTAGATGGTTTTACCTTTTTAACAACATTTTATATTATATAGTAATATTTAAATAATAATTCGATAATTAAAACTTAAAATTGAACTGATTGAATTTAGCGTAAAACTTCTAATTAATAATAATGTTAAATTTGAATATTTAAAATATTCGATGTATTTGATATTAAATCAAATTTTAAGTTTCAAAATTTTTCATTGAGTTTAGATCACATTTGGTTTTGTTGTTCGTGATAGTTAATAACTAATAATCGGTTGTTATTATCTGATAACTAATTGTTATATGTATTTGATAAAATTATTATTAATCGTGTTATTATATTTAATGATTATTAAGTATAAATATTGATATTTATTTTTTATTTAAATATTATTTCTAAATGATAATTTTTAACTTTTAATTAAAAAATATAAATTTTTTAAAAAATTTCGATTTAAATTTTTTATAAACATAAGTTGTTTGACTACCTAATAGCTATCTACCTAACAACTAATAATTATTAATAACCAAATGTTATGATCCAGTGATTGAAAATAAAAAAATTAACAGTTACATCAAAAAATTAAATCAAATATCTACTTAATTTTAATTTAACACCGAATCAATTTAACTGTTGTTATTATTATTTTTTTATCAATTTAATAAATTTATCTCGAATTTTATATTTTTATAATTATATATTATTTTGAAAAATTGAACAAATTTATCTCAATTTAAAAAAAAATATTGAAACAGTACCCTAAAAGTTAAAATTAAAAAAATAATAATTTTATTGATTTATTAAAAAAAAATAATCTCAGATTTTATATTTATTTGCAATTATATCTCGTTTTTTTAAAATAGACAATTTTATACTAACTAGTAACTATATTTTTCGGATGAATTTAATTTAGCAACACTTTTTTATACACTATTTAACCTCATGATTTAATTTCCACTTAATTTGTAACATCACATCCTTCTCCTTTGTGCTGTAAACACATTACTTGCATTAGATGGATGGGTTTTTTTTTTTTTTCAGTTAACAAAATCTTTAATTGGCAATATTATTGGATTATGTGGATTTGAAAAAAATAAATCGACAATTAATATTTATTCAAACACTCAATAATTTCTTAATTATTAATAATATATTTTTAAATTGTAATTAAATTTTATAATTGAACATCCAAATAGCTACTTAAAAAGACACCCACGTCGCCCATAAGCCTCTACTAAGAGATTATTTTGTTGATCAACTAAACACTTCTAATTATCGATTGTCAACGTACGTGTCGCCAATTGAAAAAATTTATGATGTTTAGTTGACCAACTAAAAACTCCGATTATGATAAAATTTATTTTCAATTGATAAATTTCATAAGCAATTATAAACTGTTTTTAGCGATTGTCAATTTAGTAATCATATTTTTATATCAATCACACATTCTGCTCATGTCTATCATTATCATTTCTAATTGAATATGAATCCCCATGAATTTTTTTAATCGTATTAAAAGCTGCCATGCCTGCACAAGCAGGTAATGAAGCTAAGTAGCGTAATTAAATTTGGCTTCAAATTCAGCTCCCTCATTCGCCAATAAAAAGCAATGGCCTTAAAAGACCCATCCTCCACCCCTGACAAACCTGCAACTATTGAATTTATCGTGGATGCATCAGGCACTACATCCATTTCATCAAACAAATGCAAAGCATCGTGAACACGATTGGAATGCTTATAAAGCGATATCATGACATTCATTCCTCTGAGGAATTTTGTCGAATAATTTACGCGCTGAAGAAATGGGAACACATGTGCCATATATATCGACAACAGCGCAAGCAACAAATGGGTTTTGAGAGGAAACCCATTCTGATAGCTTGAAATGGATGGAGGTGCCCAGTTGAGGGCGGTGGATGGCGGAATATAACTCGGGGACGAGAAGGAAGACATAGGAATCAAGAGAGAGAGCAAGAGAAGATTGAACATGGTTGAAAAAGCAAGAGCTTAGCCCTGATTTACTTGAGACATTAGCTGCTTGGTCCAAGAAATCAGGCTTTAGTAGTTTGATGGGTAGCTCATGATTCTCAGCAGCCGTTGTGTTCTTCAATTTGATTTTAGTTTTATAAATGCAAATGCAACCCAGGAGGATTTACCTATTTGGCTGCACTTAATTTTTATATTATTATTATTATATAATTTGATTTTTCTTTTCAAGAGATTTTATATAAACAAATCTCAATTTAATTTGAGTAGAAAATGAATCTAAACATATCCAAAATAAAAAATAAATTGGGACATTACTTACAAAGAAAATTTGAATACGAGACCTCTTGATTTAAGGGTCTCATTCAAAGCCTCACTTTAACTTTTAAATGATTTGATTGAAATATGGATCTCTCATGGCCTCGCCTTATTTGAACTATACCTATAATTTGGCTAATCATCAATTTTATAAAAAAAAAAATCTTCTACCAAACCGTTACAAAATAATCGGTTTAATTAATTGAATTTTGCAATTAGTTTCCAGGTTTCAATCTGGTAGTTCATATTGCTTTGCTCACTTGATAATTAGTGAAAATACAGAGGAAAATTGATAAAAAAAATTCTTGTTCAGGAATTCTCTTAATTTTTGTTTTTAAAACTCATCCATTGTTGTAATTGTTTTACGTGTTTAATTGGTTCAGTTGGTCACTTTATTTAACATTTGAAAAACTGATCTCAATTTTTTTTACTGCGATTATTAATTTTTTACCATGTTAGTGAACTGTTGGGCCAGCGTGTACATGCAAAAAAGATAAAAAAAAAAAAAATTAGCCCGTCTCTAATTATTTACATTCGTTTATTTCCTCTCTTAGGAACATTAAAAATGTGATGGGAGTGTTAGACCACAATGGCACAATCTATGGCCTGTTATAACTAAAAGCTTCCATCGTTTTTTTCAGAGTTTCAACTAAGAGAAAAATTGAAAATAAACAAGGATGCAAAGACTAGTGAACTTTTAAGTGTTGTTTTTCCTTTTATTTACTTTGCCAACCTACCGAAGCGATTGAACTCATACCAGCCAGCCCCTGTTTCTCCGTGGGGATGCCTTATATTACAAGTTTGCAATCAGGTGAGATTGGCACCATAATCTTAAAGGTCATTTTCCATAAAAAAATTTCTTTTCTTTTCTGCACAGCAGTTGCCTGTTGATTTCTTAGCACAAAATAAAAATGATGATCAATAACTTGAAAAGAAACTCTCAGCTAGCTAGCTGGTTCATATCGGCAGACACAGTCGTATATATTTCCTTTAATCAATTTCTCTGCCAATCTCTGATTCTTCACCATCGCCAGCTGCCAAAAAAAAAAAAAAAAGAACACTTGTTACATGGAGTATTTGCTGAAACACACAATGGACCTTTTTACATTCTAAATGTATACAAGTTGTCTTGGCTGCCTCTTTTCCACTGATTTAAGAACTAACCATCCAGAGCCTGCAAAATATAGGAAGCCTTGTATACTAGGATAAGCTTTTATATAGGGTTCAAGTTCACTGAAATAGCTAGTGAGGATCGCATTCAATCAAACTACTTTTGATATCTAAAATCTAATTGGAATAACCAAGAGCAAGCCCAGTGAGTATAGGATTCATTTACAACCAATAAATGGAAAAAAAAAAAAGAAAAAGAAAAAAGAGATGTACCATCAACTAGGGATAAATGGGGAAAAAATAAGTATTACCTTCAAAGCATCACATTTAAACCGAGCATTGAAGTTTGTATGAAGAGATCTCCCCATCCCTTCCAAGATAATCTGAACATAAATTCCAGGATGTGATTACAGTTGCCCGATTTCTGTCCTTAGTTTTATGTTTGTTCTTGAAAATAAGGGAGGAAAGCCAAAACTTCAAGGAATAAAAAAAAAAGTTATCATTAGAAAGTAGGAATCAGCATCATACCAAATCAGCATCCTTTGCGGCAGCAGCAAGCTCAGAGCTGACCTGTCTAAAATCTATGCATGGACTCCCACACCCATTCTCAACAACCATCAGGGGAACCGAGGCAGAATTCTCTTTTGAACTGTCTGAGGAGTTAATCATTGCATCTACAAGTAGGCCTCCTGCTTCAGCAGCTCTGCGAAGAATGTCACAATGCTGCGGACAGGAGAATCAGTTTCATTACTTCTGTTCATTGCAACTATATCATGAACAATGTTCTGAGCAAAATGGTGCCACCAGCATTAATTTTTTTTTTTTTTTAGTTTGATACTAATATAGATGAAGATCACAATTTCCATCTTTTTTTCCTCAATTTTTCCCATAATCTCCATATTCAGTTTCATTGTCCAACCAGAGCACAAAACAAACACATTGAAGATTAAGATGAAAAGTATCAAGTCATCATCATGCATACGGACAAACCTTTGCAGCCTCGGCAACAATATCGGGGAGCTCCATAGCAGTCACATCATTTAGTGCTGGAAGAGAGTTTGCTACCAAAACAACCTGCAAAATTCAAGTCGTTACCAGTAAATTTTCTTACATTGTCAAAAAATGGTTAGGCTCATAATCAAAGTTTGGCATTAAAATCAATTATCATGGACTAGACAGTGCACATGACAATCCTAATAGTGAGCAGTAGACCAATCTTTTGAACGCCTTTTACTAGCAGTATAGAGATGCCAATTCACCTCAGTTCCGCGTCGGAGGAGTTCCCTTGCTAGGGGAAGCATCCCTAGAACAATGTCAGCACCTGAGTTGTCTACGAACAGTAAAGCTCTCTTGTGTGGGCGAGGCTTCTTATGTCCAGAACCCAGCATTCTCTCTTTGAAAACATCACAATCATCCACCTGAGTGACAAGTCAGATAAATTATGTACATCAGCATATAATGCAAGCCAGGGATTCTCCAAGATAAGATGCATAACATTTCCTCTACCTACCCGCCAAGGTCTTTGCATTTTATTGCGACTCATCCTATAAATTTCAATAATAGTTCCTTTGTGATAGAGATCCACACATGCACGAGAGCCCCAGTCAAATATATTTGCAGCAAGGACGCCCTCAATTAAGGTAAGCAATCTAGTCTCCTATAAAATAAAGAGGATTTCAGGTGATCAACACAGTTGAAAGACAAAGCAGCAAAATTATGGTAGAAAGATGACGTGAAGCCTCTCTTATTCAGGTTTATCATTGTTTTATACATTAAATTAACACTTATTTATTTATTTTTTCTAAATGAAAGATATTCACCAAAATGTTATAGGCAATTTCATAATTCCAAGAAATTAAATTCATGCCAGAGAAACAGCCACCCTCATTCCACATAAGCTCTGTCGTAACTACGCATACCTCTGTCATACCATCAAGCTCCACAAACAAGTCGGGCAATACAGCAAGTGATGCCTCATTTTCCCTGTCACATTCAAAAGTCAAGAATAGACATAGAGACCAAAAGAAAATAAGTTAAAAAGTGCTCTCAAGTTTGTGTGCATAAGCTAGAGCTCCTGTTAATTTACTCTCTATATGCATATATATAAATTTCAGATGAAAAGATAAATTTTGACAAGCAAATTACTTAATAGGTCAGGTAATACAGCAACAAAGACCTCATTTTTTGCCATATGTCCGCTTGGTTTATGATGATTTAAATTGTTTTAAGGAATTTATCCAGAACTGAACATCTAACGAGAACCCAAAGGTATCTTGAACGTTGTTTCATGAGTGAGATATGTATCCTATTTACTCAGAGATGCCGATGCAATACATAGATCATCATAAAATAAAGTGTGAAAGTGAAACATGAATTTGACACGAAAGAAATCAGGCAAAAAGTAGATTTGACTAATGCTTACAGGATATTTGTGAAAAAAATGTGATTACCTCTGTTTTATGCTTCTATAGGCATCAACAAATTGGAACTCTCTCAAGCACTCTTCCCTTAGTTCCAAAAGATTGGCCAAACCTAGTTTCCCATATGCAGCAGGCTCCTCCATCAATCTATTCAAATGGTTCGAAATTGGCAATGAGAAAAATGAAATGAAAAAACAATTCAATGTTTACAATGATGTTTTAGTATAAGCAACAGAACCAATAAAAAGAATAGATAATTTGACATACTTAATATAAACAAACATCTATAAGGTATTCTGTCCAAATAGAAATGAAACCAACAAAAATTGAAAAAAAAAAACTGAACTTCCAAACATATTTGTAAAGAATATTTGAGGACTTGTAATGGAACACAAGCAGAACATTTGAGGAGGTATGAGTTATAAATTAGTTAATCACTGACTTGTCTATATTTACATGCCACAATTGCAGATCACGGTAAGATGCACTGGCTTGAAACTTGCAACAGATGTATAATAGCTTAAGACATATAAATGATATGGTGAATGTATAACCAATAACATATCAGATGGTGGGATTACCTTGCTAAGTGAGCAGAAAATGCACGAGCAAAAGCATCACCCCTTCTTTTGGCATCCTCAGTTCCGCCTTCACTTGCCACTGCCTACCAAATTTCACATTAAGTGTTTCAAATCACAAATTTTCAGTAGCAAAGTCCAACTTCAAAATTTTCTCAACAATCAAAAATAAACAAAAGGTGAGCTATCAGCTAAGAAATTGCAGGTTTGAAGTATGAAAGCCACCTAATGCTAAATGACAAGGGTAGGAATATCTCTAGAATTCCATTCCCAACACCCAACTTAATCAAGCTAATTCTCTATATATGGTGCCAAACAGGACAGCAGTTTTTGAACTCTTTTTCTTTCAGAACCTTTAAGTTCTTGTGGAAACAGAGAATTTAAATGGTTGGGCAAACTCATTTTGCACACATGCACATGTATCTAAATGTCTGACTTTTGTTCTTTCATGCACAAACATCTATTCAAATGTGCCTCTGTGTGCACACACAAGAGAGGGAGATGAGGATTTTAATGACAATATTGGGTTGTACCTTATCAACAAGATCTGGCATATGCTCAGACAGAACAGTGAACCAATACCTATATTAGAATAAAAAGAAGATTAAGGAAACTTCCAACTACAGATAGGGTAAAAATGGATACTGACTGGTATAGTAATTAATTTTGGTCATGGATTATCAAAATATGCAGCAAACATAAAGAATGTACTCACTCTAACTCACTGTGATCTGAGAGGTCAATAGTGTTTGGCTCGTACCTGTTGGCATACATGTAAGTTAGACAGACATGAAAATTTGATGATGGTTTATATAATTATTTCATAGAATTCAATATTTTTTTGCAAAATCAAGCAACAGCTATTGACTGAATTGAGTCCTGAAAAGTGTAGCAAACAATGGACAAGTTTTCTACATAACACTTGCTACCCAAAATGTTGGTAAACACATGTAAATGGTAGAAAAATCATTACCATGATTGGAATCAGAAATATATTTAGGATACTAATCAAAATTGAATTAAATCATTAAGGGGTATCACGAGCAAGTGAGATTGATGCAGTAAATTAAGATAGTGCCTACTCGCTAATAACCAAATAACCAAACAGAATTGACAAAATTTGGTTACCTCTTTTAGGAGGATATTTAGTTTTCCAGTTAGGTTATCTAAAAAATGGTAAACAAAATAACCAAGTTTTGTAATTAATATATAAAATATATTTTTTCTTAATAACGTATTATTTGTAATATCTTTTATTGATAATGTAAAATATTTCATGAATTTTGTTAATAATATTACTATAGTTATATTCATATATTAATAAACATATATTATAAATTATAATGAGTTGGTTATAACTGAACCATATGTTTAGGTTTGGTTTGGTTTTGGTTATTAATCTGGAGGTACTAAAAATTCTGTTAGTTGAAACTTCAATTCACTTATCCGAATTCTCATCCCTACAGTACAAATATTCTGAATGGAGCAGTTAATAAAACCAGCACAAATTTTTGCATACATTTTTGGGTCTGCCAATAGAGGAAACACCTCTAAAGTGGGTACAAGATGGAGAACGCCAATGTTTAACGCGCTTGCATCAGAACGCAAAGTACTGCCTTTGGAGGAAGGAACCTCAAAGCCACCAAGTCCTGTCGTTCCAGGTGGTGCCATAGGTACAGGAGCTGTAATCTCAGTTCCCTTCATTACAAACTTTTCCATCCACGAAATCTGCATATGAATCAATTGTAAATTGCACATCAGGTCTAATAAGAACAAAGAAACCATAAACAAGAATATTCCTGAAAGAACATGGGCATTTGATTGTTAAACCAAGAACAAATAGCAAATACTCTATCATCCCATCTATTGTCAATAATTTTTACTTGCTAACTTATAAAAGATTATGAAATTGAAAAGAAGAAAAGGAAAAAGAAAAGAAAAACTTGAGGTTTTTGGTCAAGACCTTTGCATATCAGGATTATACTTACCACTGAAGAGCATCAAACAGAAACTTAGGTTCAGGATGAAGGGTGCCTATGTGGCTCTTAGCAGTGGCCAAAAACAAAAAAGGGGGAATAAAATATATCTGCACTTTTTTTTTCTCCATGAATTACCCATATTTAGATGGCACAGGAACATCTTTGGTAAAAAGTTGAAAAGACAAATTAGTTTGCCATAAAGGTAACTTGTGCAACATTGTTCTCACTAGCCAAACTTTCAATCAGACATATCAACTGTAAAGCTTTTTATCACTAAGCCTCTATAGATTGGAACCTTCTTACCTTTTAATAGCTATCAAGTTGGTTTGCAATAGATATGTTTTCCATTTTTCCTTGACTAGATACATGCCTACATGTTTTATTAAGAATTTATTCCTTGTTGACATAAATTTCTAGAATAAAAAGAGCACATGATTCCAGAGAATCACTATAGTGGAATTACTTTTGCTAGCTTTCATTTGTGCTATACCAAAGCAAAAAAGGATACAACAAATAGTGGGCCCTTCACATCAGAGGTTGTAAAACCAGAAGTGCAGATTTTACAAAGTATATTTGGTTCTTATCTATTTTTACAGGTTTTTATTTCTAACCCTAGAGCAAAGAAATAAATGTGTTTTACTGAGTCCATATTCTCTTCATTGCATTCAAGTGTTGACCAAAAAAAAAAATCCATTCAGATTTCTTCAGCATGCTTTTACTTTACCCCAAAATTCAGTTGAAGTTGAAAACTAGTGTAGACAGTTCTGCTAACAGCCTGCAGCTTTTCAACGATAAAATCTTTAGTAATGGGATTTTGAAGCATACAATGGTTTTTAATATCTATTACTATCACAATAAAGTAGACACACATAAATATTATCATTACCAATGTACGTTATTTTCTAGATTACATATATAGCACATTAACAGATAAAATTGTATAAATATTTTTCATGATAAAAAAAAATGAAAAGTGTCAGAAGGACATTTATGTATTAATATCTAAAAAATTATAAATTAGAGTTTTCCTATCTAATAAATTATAAAATATAATTTTATAAGAATTGAGTTAGGTTTTGTTGACCACTGTTTTTAAAATGGAAACCTTAACTAAAATTATTAGTTTTATTAACCAAGTTTTTAGATTGATTTTTGGTTTTTCTGTGTTTTCTTTTTTTCTTTTTCATTTTAGGGTTTTCCTATCTAAATTAGAGTTTTTCCTATCTAATAAATTATAAAATATAAAATTTATATGAATTGAGTTAGGTTTTGTTGACCACTGTTTTTAAAATGGAAACCTTAACTAAAATTATTAGTTTTATTAACCAATTTTTTAGATTGATTTTTGGTTTTGCTGTGTTTTCATTTTTTGGCCCACCCCCTATAGGCCCATCAATTTCAAAGGAGTTGGCATTCCAAGTCATATTTTTCCAACACCAAATTGCACTTGCCTTCTCATTCAAGTCTCCAAGTGGAGGCCCATGAATCTTGCCACCAGTATATGGAGCACCCATTGGAAACCTTTCAACTAACTGATGAACCATCAAATCATCCAGGCCATGCTTTTCATAACTCATAAATGCACCTAAAGCACCCAAAAAGCCTTCATGCCGAAGAAACATTGCCTGTGCTTCCCCTTTTGACCTAGACAATGAATATAAAACTTTAAAATGCTTCATTGCAATGAAATAGCTAGGAAGCAGAAAGCATTTTGATTATCAACATAAATATCATCAGCTTTGCTCAATTAGAAAAGGTTTTAACTCTACAAAAAATTAATGCTTACCAGAAATGAACAGCAAAGGAGATTGTGTCCATGGTATAAGCATGACCCCGTATAAAAAAACCTCCAAAGAAGATTCTCTTAAGCCCAAATCTAAGAGCATTCAAGTAAGAAATCTGCAAAGCAGAATAGCCAATACAGACACTAGCAGGTTATACTAATTATACGACTGTTTATCTGACAAGATCATGCAAGACAAGTATGTGAAGGAAAAAAAGTTGAACATATAACTCAACAACAAATCAATATAACAAGACCCTAATATATGAAAACAATTTTGTAGAAATCACAACGAAAGGTCACCTCCAATGAGAGTAAAACATATCAGTTTTAAATGAGAACTAATAAATCGAGTAATCGACTAATTACTGACATGCATTCGCAAGTGTGCTCAAGTCATACATAGAGATATAGGATGGCTGGATGGTAGCATGCTGCACTCCAGATTTGATAATAGTTGCAATGATGACAATCAATTGTATGCTAAAATCAAAATCTTGGTAGAAAGAATTTTGTCATTACACCACGATTCCTTTGAATGCCAACACTTGAACATTGCCATGCTTTAAAATAAGGGAGAAAAAATAATTATTTTTGCACACAAGGGATCTTCAATTTTTCTGTCTAACAATCAAAGTCCAAGGCTGCCCTTCCCTACTAATAAACAAATTGAACGTGTAAAATGCTTCTTTGTTACTTTTATCAGAATGTTGACAGGTTATAGCATGATCAATAATATGCTTCCAGTAAAAACCAAGAATGATTTAGAAGATAAACCAATTCAAATACTGGAAAACTCAACATATCACTTTACACCTACGCAGTCCTATCTTATTACATTCCTTAGAAGAGAAATCGACAAATTGGAGATTTTCTAACATAGAATCTCACACAACTCACCTGCCCAATGTTATATGAAATCATTCGCAAGAGGGACAGGGAAATATCTTCTGGTCTGTAGTCTTCAAGTTCCTTCTTTTCAGAAATAGCCTTGCCAAAACTAGAGGCAATGGTTGATGCCGAGAGACCGATCTATGATGATTTAATTAGGATATGGATTGTCATCATAATAAAGAATAAAAAAATGCTAACATATTTTCTAAATAAAGGTCTTGATGCTAATTCAGTACCAATGCATTTTGCAGTTACACTGCCTTTAATTTCACATTAATAAAAGAAGGCTTAATTACTATTTACTCCCTGTAGAATGACCCAATACACTAAATCTCTCATGACTTTTCAAAAATACACTAATTCCCCCCTGACGTATGTCATAATATATTATTAGACCATTTCGTCTAATTTTACCGTTAGTCAATCTTATAAGGACAGTAAAAAGACAGAAATATTCTTACTCTTTAATTTGAATAAATTATATTTTATTTTTTACTTTAAAAAAAAATTTTAGAGTTAAAAAATATATTTTCATATTTTTGACAAATTTGAAAATAAAAATAAATAAAATATTTTTATTTTTTTTTTAAAAAAATAAAAATATTTGAAAATAAAAAATAACAAATAACAAATATTTTTTAAAAAAAAATTTACTTTTTATTATTAAATTTGTCAAAAATATGAAAATGAATTTTTTATTTGTATTAAATAATTTAATTTCTTCTTAAATTATTTTTTAAAATAAAAAATAAAAAATAAAAAATATTTTTGTTTATTTTTTATTTTAAAATATGTCAAAAAATATGAAAATAAATTTTGAACCCTAAAAAATATTTTTTAAAACAAAAATAGAATATAATTAATTAAAAATAAAGGGTAAGCGTATTAATGTCTTTTTACTATCCTTATAAGGTTGACTAATAAGGGTAAGCGTATTAATGTCTTTTTACTATTCTTATAAGGTTGACTAATAACAAAATTAGATGGAAGATTCTAATAGTATATTGTGATATTTATCAGGGGGATTTAGTATATTTTTGAAAAGTCAAGAAAGACTTGGTGTATTGAGTCAGTTTACAGGAGGGAAATAGTAATTAACCCATTAAAGAATGCATATTGAAATTATAACACACCTTACTATAATCCATACCACCATAAATATCACCAACGAGCATGTCAATAGTTCTATTATCTCCCCTTTGACTCAGCTCTAGCAACTCATCGAAACTGAAATGAACAAGAATAAGATAGACCTAACAAAACTTCTGAACAGAGAACATATATGTATTTCTTAGATATGATGTGAACCTCTTGCACTTAGTTAACAGCCTTCCCAAGCCCCAATAAGTACCACCACCAACATTTGTCCCACTAACACGCTCAAACTTCCCATCCCCATCAACCTGTAACATACAAAAAGCATAATTATACCTTCATGAGTTTTACCATGCGTAAGCTCAGATGCTAAGAAACTAACTGGAAGCAAAAGAAAAACGTACCTTTATCATACTAACTCCTGACCCAATGTTAACAAGAAGATAAGGGAATAGATCATTATCATCTATCTGCACAAACTCTTTCTGACCCTCCTTGTGTGTGAAAGCTTCATGGCGAATAGCCTAATAAAAATTTGGTTAAGGAACAGGGGTTACTACATTTACAAAAAACAAGCCTATAGTAAAGTAATCATCAAATAAATGCATGTCAAACACATGCATGCATGGATAAAAAATCAAATACAAAAAATACCACAATCATGTCGCTAGGAAACAAATAAGAAGTCTCATGTTTCCTTTATTGGGAAGGTGACATCATATCCACCATTTTCCAGTACTTCTAAAATTGATAGACTTCAATCAAGCCACTATCTATAATAGTTAACATGTGAAGAGGAAAAATGAAACACAATGCTATTTGAATGATGACCTAAGAAAAAGAACTAAAATGTGAATTTTTGTATCTATATAGTGAGAATATGATATAATACCACCACATAACAAAACTGAAAGCCAAGTTCAAACTAATCAGAGTTCAGAAAATTACAGGATTGAAAAAAAAAACCTTTCATCCACCTAATTTATTAGCAACCATCCTATTTTCCAAAACATGCACAAATTGAATTGATATAAATTAAATAAAAATTAATTCAGTATCGAGATTCCACCTTAAGCAAAAAATTTGCTCCTGCCACAAGACAATCCATCTCATCCTCTTTGTCAAGACTAACACCAAGTCTTTCTTTGAAGAGGTCTGCAAACTTATATGCCCCACCACCTGTGGCCTTCTCAGATAATCAATTTGTCAACAGTGTATGAGCTAAGACCATATTAGTGGAAACAGACTAGCAAAACAATATGATCAAAAGGCAAGGAACTCATTAATTTTCCTGTTATAAGTAAAAAATTACAACTATGGACAGAGGGAATTTGAAGTAAACAATTCATGTACTAATGCTTTTTAAAGATAAATAAAGGAAGTGAAACAAACTAACTATCCGGCGGGCCAATGAATGCCAACATATAGTGCAAAGCCCTTTTCAAAAAATTCCATATCAAGCAATGGGAAAACAGAGATAGCTACATGGACAGTCACTATGCCATCCAGGTCTGTGATCACAGATAATACCCATGCCCCTTTGTAATCCATAAATCCAATCGGGGAGGAATCTCAGTCACTTCTGCTGTCCAATTTTCTGCAAGTTTCTTCATAACTTCATCTTAGTTAGTTATATGGCTCTCTCAGCACCTTGTGGCTCTCTCAGCATGGGCTACATCTCTCTCTAATAATCGTATTATTTTCAGTGCATTTCCAAAACCCTTGTTACTTTTTTTTTTTCCAGAATTTGAGTAAGGCATCTAAAGAGCCAATATTTTTTGTATAGAGGGCATGGCCTTAACATAGAGTAAATATACATAACCAGAAACACATGATACGCCATGTTCACAGGTAACAGATTCTCCCACATATTTTGTGGTCAATACAAGGAAATTGTAAAGACTTTACTAAGCCATGCCCTAACAAAGATGAAAATTTTGCTCCAATTTTCCTTTATATTGTGATACCTATTAACTGTTTTGTACAGTATGCACAATTAGCTAAAAAGATGAAGGCGGGATTTAAATGACACAGTAAGCATGTATGTTTTATATAATGACAAAGTTTACCTTTATTACAGCATTGAAATTGGCTGGGGTCTCAGAATGCCAACCATGTGAATTAACTCCTATCCACAAGAAAATTTACACACTTGTCAAGAAATAAGAAAATAAGAAGATAATGATTAACAAGAACGAAGTTGGCAATTCGAATGTAATCAAATAAACTCATAATATATCAAACTGATACAATGTATTAGTGATAACAAACAAAAATGAGTTAAATGAAAGATCAAAAATGAAAGCAAGAATATATACTACTGCGGTGAAGCTGCTTGGAAGAAATAAAGTCTAAGCATTCATTAATCTTTCTTGTCTCAAACTTCACAAAATGAAGCCTTCCACCAAGAACGGGGTAACTTCTCCTATTACCATTAGAGATCCCTAATCTCTCCTTAAGTGTCTTCTTCCTCTTATCATTTATTGACCGATCTTCGTGTCTTGAAAAATACACCAACTTGATTAGAGACCCTGCCATCAGATAATCATAACTTTTAACATGAAACAAGTGACTATCAACAACTTTCAGGCTGATATCAATATGCAAATTGATAATTCAACTTTATAAATCATTTCCCTGTTTAAAACAAATATAAATTAGGATAAACAGTTGAGACACTAGGCAATATATTACCTAAAATTGCCAATTTAGCTGTTGATTCAGAAAGACACATGCTGCAAGCAGAAGTAATCATAAAAATTACCCAAAACAGATGCTGCATATACCTTCTCATAATCCGATTAAGAGTTTGTAGGAATAGTTCACAAAATCAAAATTTTGAAAAGGAGTGGAGGAGTAGGAGAAGGAAAGAATATCCCTGCATTGCTGAGCCCAGCAGTTGGGTCATCACAGAAATCTTGCTATGGGGAATTTTCCCTCCCAATGAGTTAATGGAAAGAAGGGAGGGTAAAAAATTATGAAGAAAAGGCCTATGGAAAAAAGTGTTTTAAGTAACAGGATGAAAGAAAGAAAGATGGCGGGAGCGAAGGAAGCACTCGTTAGTGGAATATGAAGCACACAAAAATCCACACTTCATTTCAAGTTCATCCTCCCAAAAAGGCAAAAGAAAAAAATAAAACATAAAACATAAAACATAAAACAAAACAATATAAAAGGCCATTTGATAATAATTTAAAAATAACACAATCCCCAAACAAGAAGATCAACTAGACTTAACACAAAAATAAAATAACAGAACAAAAAGAGCAGTCACAAAGCTGAATTATATGTTATACCTCCAATATCAAGAGCCAAATGGGATATATCATCAGACTGATTAGGCAACAGAATCGTGGGATCCCTCTCCTCAGAATTCCCCTGAATAGCGGCCTTGCTAAGGTCCAGCTGGGGTCTGGAACCGGATCTGTGAATAGAACTACCTGTAGGGGGAGCCATTTCTTTGTCACCTTGACCCCCCTCCTCTTTCACTTTGTCAATAACAGAGTCCCTATTATCAGCCTCTTCCTTTGTTTCTATTATATCGTTAATACCAAGAACTGGGTCTTCTTTTAAACAAGCCATTAATCCAAAAAACTCACCACTTGCTTCCTAACCTACACCTACACGCCCCACAACAGTTCCGGGTCAGAGGCTGGTGGTCACTTGTCTTATACTCATAAAAAAATAAAAAAAAATAAAAAGATATTAAAATTTTATAGGCATACTGGCAAATTAGAAGTGAAGAAGAAACAACAAATTATATAAATAAATAAAACACATAAAATTAAAATTGATAGAAATTCACTAAAAATCAATTAAATCTAGATTCTATCTAACAAAAGGGGCAATTCAATACTGAAAAACCAAAAAAAGTGAAATAAAAATGAAAAATTTGTCAATGTAATTTGGCCCACTGATAAAAACAAAAAGTTAGGAACTGTTAATGAGATTTGTTGCATCTAAGTCCAACCAGAAAAAACTACTAACATTCAATGATCACAACCAAATTTACTTTGATTACTTGGTCAATAGATATATCAACAAAACCCAAATCAAATCGAAAAAGATAGGCCAAACCTAGATAACAGTCAACAAAAAATAAAAAACCAAGATGGTCAAAAGAACCCATCAAGTAAATTAACTTTTTTTAAAAAGAAAATAAGAAAGTAACAGTGGAACTGAAATTAACCCAGAAGCAAAGAAACTATTAGACAAGTGGTGTGAGAAAACGCAGACCTTATTGAAGAAGCTTTTTGTTAGCTTGATTGAAGAATAGTAAGGGTTATTGATTTGATTCGGGCATAAGAAGAAGAACAAGAGAACGCGAATAAGAGGATTGGGTAAATGAACCAGAACCGTACATGGAAATACCAAACCAATAACTGTCGAGGAGCACACAAAAGCCCAAAAATAAAAACAAATTTTTGAGTGAATTATTTCCAAATTTTAAAAAAATATATACATCTACTCTACCTTATTAATCAAATAAATTAATTTCAATTATATAAATAATTAAAAATTACAATAATAATAATATTTTTGCACTAATTTAACTCACCAATATATTAATTAATCATTAATTTAATTTTATCGTTTAAATTTACCTGAAATCTTTTCAATCATCAAACCCAAATTTTAACCAATTCAATCTTCTAAACAAGCTTTAAATTTAGGTTTGGCTTTAAATAAATCGGATTGAGGGGGCTGATATATAGTTTTACACAACAGTCTCTCATGTGATTTATTTTAGCTATTTAAAAATTTTTAAAAAAATTTTAAAAAATTATATTTTGATAGTGTTTGATGTAATGAATATATTGATATATTTTTCATTCTAAACAAAAATCATTTGGACTGCTAAAAATATATTAGAAATGTATTAAATTTAGACCGTTAAATATAATATATAAAATTTCTAATACATTTTTAACAGTTCAAATGATTTTTGTTTAGCATAAAAAATATATTTCATTACATCAAACACTATCAAAATATAATTTTTAAAATTTTTTTAAATAGGTAAAATCGATCATATGAGGGGCTGTTGTATAAAAATACACATCAACTCTCCTCAACCCAAATAAATCAAGCTGAACAAAATTATATATTCCTACAAATTCATGATTTTAAATGAGCCTAAATAAGCATTTATGTTTAAAAAATTCAAAATAAAATTAATCTTGTATTTAACAAAAAATTAAAATATTTATTTTAAAAATATTAATATAATTAATATTATTTATCATTTTAATAATTTATATTTTAAAAATATCAATATAATTAATATTATCTATTATTTTAATAATTTATATTTTAAAAATATTAATATAAATAATATTATCTTTTAGTTTAATAATTTATATAATAAAATTATAATTTAATTTATTTAATAAACAAGCTTCAAAACTAGGCTTAAAATTTATTTATTAACATATACGAACGAGCATGAATGTGTCACTACCGAGTCAAGCCTTGAAGCCGTTCACGGAACCACTTAGGCTTTGTTTGTTGTTCTAAACGTACAAAATAAATGAAGGAAAATTAAATAAAGAAGATAAAGAGAAAATAAAAAAAAAATGATAATTTTTGTGTGGATCTCTTATTTACGTAGGAAATTAAAATTTATTTATATTATAATTACTTTTTTAACCCTATTTTAGTAATATTAAGAGAAAAAAAAAATATTTTAGTAATTTAAAATTTTACACACTTTTTAGCTCTCTATTTATTTCAATTTTTCTCAAAAATAGAGATATTATATTTCTTCCTTTTTTTCTTTTCTTATTATCAAATCAAATGAAACAAAATTTAATTAATTTCCTTATTTTTCTTTTCTTTTTTTTTTTTTTCCATTTCTTTCAAAACAAACAAAGAATTAATTTGTTCAACAATCCTATTCATTTTTCTCCACATAAATGGATTATTATTTTTTTTTAAAAAAATCAAAAATTTTAAAAATATGAACTATAAATAAGAGTTAGATAAAATTTTGTTAATATTTATATATTACTTTTTATTTAATTTATTAATACAATTGAAAATTAATTTATTAACTTTTTTTATGATACAACCAATTATTTTAAAAAATTTAAATTCTGTTCATTTTCAAAAAATAATTTATCTGTATACAAATATTTTTGAAGAAATTACTTTCTAAAATAATTCATTTTTATTGGATACTTGTAATATAAAATTTTAATTTATAAAACTATAAGAAATATTTAAATTTTATAAAAAATTTAAAATTTTTTATTCATTATGAATTAAAATAATAAAATAAAATAAATCATATATTATTATTAATTACCATTAATTTTGATAATATCATTGATAATAATAGATAATGATTATTATTATTATTTACCATAATATGTACTATTCATTAAATAACAAAATTTTTAAATGCTAATCAACTAATTTTTTTTGCAAATTTCTTAAAGAGGATTAAATTTTTTAAACAAAAATTAATATTTTAAAGATTTATTCATAACTAATTATATTTCAACTAATTAAGCAACAGAGAAATAAGTTTTTAATAAAATAAATGAAGCGACTAATTTAATTTGAATTTTTGATGAGAATTTCATTTAAAAATTATCTTCTATTTTTTAACACTTTTTTTATTTATTTTTTAATTCCATCATAACTGCCTACTTCAGAAGGGAAAAAGAAAACGAGGATATAATTTTTGTTTATTTAGTAAATTAAAGGTGTGTTTACGTTTTAATTTGATATTTAAGTTCATGCACGAGACTAAAATTCCATCTTTTCATCCAATTAAAAATCTAGCTAAAATATTAATTTTTTCTTAAAATATTAATAACATATTTCATTTAAATATTTTTTAACATAATAAAATATTAATGTTATAATTTTATTATTAATTAATAATAAAAAACAAAATATCAATTCATCAATATATTAATTAAAATGACCCATGAAATATTAAAATTTAAATAAATAAATATATATATATATTATTAAATTAAAAAAATTAATTAATTAAATCTATACATATATTATTAATAATTGATTATGAAGATATTTTTTAATTATAAAGAAATAATGTAATTTTTTTTTTTATCTTAGTTGTCGTTTTTTTATTTATATTTATTTTAAATAAAATTTTGATATTTAATTTAATTTCTTTTATTTATAAAAATTAAAATTAATTTATCTCTTTTTTAATATAGAAAAGAATTTTCATTAGAAAAAAATTTTCATCTGAATTTATTGACTTGATCTTAATTTCAAATAAAATATATTTTTTTATCAATATTGAATATTATTGATTTGATAATTTGACCAATAAAATTAATTTATATTCATTTTAATTGTAATTTTTTTCATTATATTTTTTTATATATATTTTTCTTTTTTGTGAAAAAAAAAAAATTTATATAAAAAAAAAATTAATAATGAAGATGAGAGTACTATAGGTTGAAAGTGAGATTTAGGACAAATAAAAGAGTAAAGATAAAGACAGGTGTATATTATTGGTAAATTTTTTTATTTTTTTTAATTTTTTAAAAAAAAAATGAACAAAATGATTAATTTAGTTAAAAGGAGAAACCAGTCCGCAACTCGTTTCATTAATAAGAAACAAGAATCCAAAGTTTACACCAATGAATTATATCCTTATAGGAGTGCAAATTCCAATTGTATAGTAGAAGGCAAAGTTCGAGTCATTATAACTATATTTTAGAGGAAAATAAGATTGATAAATTATCACAAAAAGACAATAAACTCGACTAAATCTCATTATTATTACAAAGAAAAGGCTGCTCTTATAAATGATGGAAAAAATACATGGAGAAGGAAACGAAAAGAAATTATAAAGGCCAAGTAGCAGTCCCAGAAACGCCCAAGTCTTTCTCGTCTTCATCTTTACCAGCGCCAAAAACAGGGCCACCTTTGCCAGCAGGATCAGGAAACCTTTTCTTGTAGTTTATCAATTTCTATCGTACCTTGATCCTCCTTTGATCGCACCTCTGTCTTTGTTCTATTCTCCCCTCCCGCCACTACGTCGTCGCCGTCAATGATCCTGGCGGTTGTGCTCCTTGTGTTCCCAACATTGTTAATTAATTAATTTGCAGCTCTCTTTTTGGAGAAATTTCTATATGGCTGTAACGCATATAAGTAAGAATGGAGGAGTTTTGACAAGTGACATGTAAATTAAGGCACGTTTCTAATTCTAACAAGTGGAGTTTACGAGGTTAGGAACCGCCACGTAGCCCTGCCACGTGTGCTACATGCAGCTTCATTACTTGTTCTAATTCTAATTGATGCTTATTTCATTACGCGTGTTACATGCACTTCATTTATAGTCCTTCAAATTCACGTATACAGACAATATTATGAAAAACGAAAGAATAAACATATTATTCTGATAACAAATTCATGAAACTTTTCAATATTACAAAAAAGTTACCCTCCAAATACTCGAAGCTATATATGTAACAAGTTAGATGTTACAATAATAATTACTCCATCCATTTCATATATATAGACACAATTATTTTTACATAAAAATTAAAAAATATCAATTTTTTTTAACTAATTTTTTTTTCTTAATTTATTTTCAATTAATTTACCTTTAATAATATAATTTAATTTAATATAATATAAAAAATTATTTATCATTATATAAATATTACCATATAATTAATATATTTTATAAATTAAAATAAAATAAAATAAATTTTATATTTTAAATTAAATTAAATTCAAATAAATTTATCTATTTAAATAAAATATATAAAAATTTTACCAATGAAACGAAGGGAGTATTATTTAATAATCACACCTATACCTCGACCCAAATTTAGTAAATTTCTTGTCCCACTCACATGACGATATTTAAGAGCTTGACCCCGCAGCACACACTTATACTAAATAAAGGGACTACATTAAAATTATTAATTAACTATAATTAAAATTCATTTTTAAAAGAAATTATAAATGTTATATTATAAATCTTATAACTATAAAATAAAATGCTGTTATAAACCGATTGAACAGGGTATCAATCAACAACGTATATCGCTATGAACTACACTCAAATCAAGGATTCTCTAATCCGAATGATAATAGAAGGAAATATATTTCACATATGTAAATATCCATTTTATAGTAATCAAACGATTTTAATCCAGCCTCAGATACGGCTGATTATTGTAGTTACAAGATAATGCATTGGATCGAACATGACATTATCATCATCACATATATACATGAGACCATCTTCAAGCTTAAGCAGCTTGCTCAACAGGTGCAGCATCAGAACTGCCATCTAATTTTGCTCGTTTTGTTTCATAATCCTTTATAGCTGCCTTGATAGCATCCTCAGCAAGCATGCTGCAGTGAAGCTTCACTGGTGGAAGAGAAAGATGCTTTGCAATCTCCCTGCAATATATTAAAAATTGATGTATGACCTCACAATATTTGTAAGCAAGAATACAACAAGTCTTTCAGGACTTGAGCAGCCAAATTATACTACTGAACCTTGCACAATGCCCAATTTGGAAAACAACACACGAGATAAATTTCTATTTTAATATTGTTCACTGAATTGTGAATCCCAAACAATCCAGAAACTTGTCGTACAATAAAAACAAGATATAGAGGGAAAATTTTGCCTTCAATTTCATTACTCTCTAACCCATCTACTTAGTGTTATCTATGAATGTGCAAAATGCAAAACACTAAAAATTTTCCTTGATCTTCCATCTTTTGAGTGTTTTCAGAGGCCCAATGCGCACAGGTGCAAAGTTTCAGGAGCCTAAGGTGCACCTGGCAGACAAAAGGCACATGTTGACTTGCAAAGGAAAAAAAAAAATTCCTAGTTGAATCAAATTTTTGACATCTATACTATGAAAAGAACAGCAAATTTAAGAAAAACCCATTAAAAGATACAATTTTGAAGTCTTCAAGCCACCTTAAAAGGTTAAATCAACCTCTTTTATATGGAGTTTTTGAATGCCCCTTTTTTGAGTTTTATAATAACAGTTGGATTAGGAAAGTCCCAAAATGGAATCTTCAAAATCTAGATTAAAATGGGCAAAACACACAAAATACAGGCATGCCTAAGCCTAAGGCTGCACCTGCAGGCCTAGGCATGCACGTAGAGATTGTACCTCAATTGGGTATATGCCAGGTGAGATACCTGCACCTTGCGCCTGGGTGCACCTTCAACAACAATGCATCTCTCAAACTATTTAAATTGATGCCATTAACACCCAATTTCTTATCATACAGAAATTTTAACAAAAGACAGCTCAAAAATATTGAACAGGTATAACAAGTTCCTCAATAAAGGAGAGATTATTTTAAATGAAGCATAAAAGCTTAGTTAGAAAATAGCATGGGTCTTAAGTCACTATAGTCTTCTCACCCCTCTTCCAATATTATTACATTGCTTGACCACCTACCTCAATTCCTAACCCATTAAATCAAGACCTGTGTGCTTACTAAGACTATATGAGTTGACTAAAAAGTTTTGCTTGAAGAATTTCTACCATCATAATCATATATGTAATCCTCAGACGTGTGAGACAAAGGTACCCTGCTCAAATATGAAAAATACTTCAAAGAGTGTATGAAAGAAATAGAATACTGTTAAGCAACCTAGAAAATATTAAATTATTGCTAAGTTTCCTATTACTAGAATGGCTGAAAGAAGCATAATAATCACAAACAGGCCTTTTACTGAAGACAGGCTTGTGTCACAATTAGGATAATGGGAAGGGATATATGCTAAATCACAAAGGCATCTTAGTGTGGGGAGGACTCCGCCTTGGCATTTTTGCAAAGCCAAAACCCAGGCAAAAGACTAACACAGCAATAAGTTGATAACCAGTGTAAAACTAGTCTGCATCTCTATGACTGGATCCAAAAGAAAAAAGCCTCATGAGACCAGGATGAACTTGGGAAAAAGTAGGCATTGAAAAGTTAGCTGATAATAATCATTGTTGTTTTCCGCTAATACCTTCAAAAATTTCTTTAAAGGTGCTATTTACAACTTAAAATGAAAACAACTTAAGTGTCTAAATGACACTTGGAAGCCATGATTACCAAATAATTTCTCTCTCTCTAGTCTCAAAAACTACCTCGACTTATGATAAAATCCATCATCATCATGATTCAACAGCTATGCCTAACTATATCACATTATCTAGTTACAATAAAATGTTATTTTGAAAATGATACTTCTGAAGACTACAACATCCAAGTCTGATTAGAAGACTAGTAGACTAAAGTAGAGAATTACCGATTCTCCATAGCATCTAATACACCCACTTGAACCAACAAAATATTGACGGAATCAGGTCTTAATTTATAGAAGCTTGTTGCAATTATTATGAATACATTACTTTCATGGTTAGTTATCAGCATTATATTTGCCCATCCCAATAATCATATCTATCTAGCTGACAAATTTCCAGTGCATCTCTTTTACACTTCATGAATCATCATTATCAACAACAATCATCAATCATCAATCATCAATTCATCATAGTTAAAAATCAAGCTGTTTAGATGATATTTAATAGAACAGAAACCATTAATACAGCATTTGGGATCTGGCATTAATATACTAAATCCACGAGATTGTTATGACCAAAGGCTATAACCATGGAAATCAAGTAGCTACGAACAGGAATAGAAGAGAAGGTGAAGAGGAATGAGGAAGAAGAAGCTACAAAACGTAAGAGAAATAGAGAGAAAGAGGGAATTTAGGAAAGGGTAACTGAATTATCATTTTAACATACCCAATTTGTTTTATTTATTTCCTATTTATACTACTAATCCTAACTATGAAATAACCAAGGTTGTCACATTACCCTCCCATGAACAACTTCCTTGTTTTCAAGGAAGAGTAATGGCATTCCTTTCTTTCCCATCTTGAGCCAATACCAGCATAAAACTAGCAATTATAAGGAGAATTCAAGACCAGCAATATCTATAACCAGTGAACCAGAATTCAAGACCCAATGCCAACCAAAACCCAATAGCAGCATTCATTGAGTAGAATGAACAGCAGCTCCAATAGCAGCAGTTAATCTGAAAAGTTCATCCTTCATAATGGAGATCCAGCAACATAGTAGGCATTTTAACAAGCACCTAGTAGGCATTAAGGTCCCAAACATAGGATTCAATATATTTTTTTCTTCCTCTGTCTCCGCCAAATTTCCAATGCCTCTTCCTTCAACCCAGAACAACCTTCTTCAATCTTCAATTCAATATTCAAACCACACAAAAACAGCTCAACACTTAATTGCACAATACCTTCATCAAAGGAACACTCGTCAACATTAGAGCCATTAGTTTTAGGATTAAAAATTGAAGATTTCTGATGGATTTTCTCTTTTTCGTTTGCACCAGCTATAATCACAAAAAAAAATTTATTCACAGTACTCGGGCTTGGAGAAGAAATTACCATTGCTGTCATTCGAATTGTTAAATCCAACGAGGGAAACAATTGTTGTTGGTTTTCCAGTTTGCCTAGCTCCCATACATGCTTAGGTTGTTGAAAAGATTTCTTCAACTTGCCCAATAGCTTGCCAACCTCCACAATTCTAAGTCCCATTTCATCCATGAACCCTAGATGCATCGCATCAGAGACTTCGATCCTTAATTCAAACCATTGAAACTCTATATCAAAAATACTATTTAAGGCTAACTATTAGCGCTCCTTAAAAGCAATATTTTTCTCCAATTTAGTAGTTTGCTGGACAGGAAGTTGGTGCTAATCGGTTCCTTGAATTCTTGAATTTGTAAGTCAAGAATTTGAAATCACACTTCCAATTCGTCTATGTAATACTCATCTGCCATGGTAATTGAATTTGATTTGTGATATTTTTAGGTAAAAGAAATTAGGGATTTCCTCTCAATTACTAATCAACTGAATGAAGTAGTAATTGATTTAACTATGAATAAGAATTAATAGAAGAACAGTAAGAGAGAAGAAGAAAGATCAAGGCAAGAACGGATATGAGAGGAAGAGAAGAAACAGAGGAATAAGAAAGGGAGATTAGAAGAAATAAGCAATCGAAATAGAGAGGAAAAAGAATAAAATGGAAGAGAATAGAAGAATTAGATCCTCAGAAGCTATAATGCTCTAATACCACCTTGTTATGACCAAAGGCCATAACCATGGAAATCAAGTAACTACCAACAAGAATAGAAGAGAAGGTGAAGAGGAATGAGGAAGAAGAAGCTACAGAAAGTGAGAGAAAGAGAGAGAAAGAGGAATTTAGGAAAGGGTAACTGAATTATCATTTTAACATACCCAATTTGTTACATTTATTTCTTATTTATACTACTAATCCTAACTATGTAACTAACCAAGGTTGTTACAGAGATATTTAGGATCACAGGAGATAGACGAAGTAAAAAACTCTCTTATCTAGCCTATACCATCAAATAATATTTAGGGCATAATCAATTCAAAAAATCAATAACTGCATGACTGGTAAAAAAAACTAATAGAACCTGTAACATTAAAATAATTAAAAATAGCCAAGAAAGAATAATTAAACAGAATAATTAAAATTTAAACATGATAACATATTACCGCGGGATTATAACCATTTATAAACATTATTTCCTACTAAAACACTTCCATTGAAAGCATTTAATCAACAGATTTCAAAACATGTACTGGTAAACTGTAATAAAAGAACACAAAGCTGATAAATTAGAAAACTCACGTATTCTTGATGGATAAAACTTCTTCCATTTGCTTCCCTTTCACCCATTCCGTAGCTGAAAAAAGAGAAACCATAAATTACAATTAGGTCTCGAAACCAATCTTCAAGATTTAAAAATTTATGTTTCTAATTTATTTGCATCCCTAAATTAATAAATAAGCTATCCATCAATTAACTCGTTGAGATACGAATGGACTTTTCCATCAGTATTCCTGTCCTTTTCCCAGACTTACTCACCAACCAAACAGTCTGTTTCCATTAAACCAAATCCTCAAAAACTTACCAACAGAAGAGGAGGCAATAGCAGAGCCACAGCCAAAGGTCTTGAAGCGAGCATCGACTATCTCTCCAGTCTTCTCATCAACCTTAATCTGCAGTTTCATAACATCTCCACAAGCCGGTGCACCGACGAGCCCTGTGCCCACCGTGGGATCGTTCTTGTCGAAGGATCCGACGTTGCGTGGGTTATTGAAGTGGTCGATGACGTTCTCGTGGTATAAACGTGGCAGGATCTGAGCCGGACGTGGCGGCACCTGCCCTAGCAACCTCTTCGACACCAGCCTTAGCATTGTTGCGTTTATCGGTGAAGAATAGATCGGGTTTCACTGTGGTCCGAATAATTTTTAATTGCGAAAGGAAATGGTTGAAGAGGAAAATTCTGGTATTTGTAGGGTTTGGGATTTAATGGCGGTTAAATGAGGGACACGTGGAGGGCGGAGACGAATTGACACGTGTATAAAATATTAATCCACTTCTCCTGGAATATTGTTACCTTATATTTTAAGCTCAAAATCTATTCCTAGCTGAAATCCCTTCCTACCTCCTTGCTTGAGCCAAAGTCCAGAATCTTGGACAGTAAATTTGTAGTTTTTTGCATTTGGTCAGACATGATGTTATCCAATATTTAAGCCAAATGGCCCCTGAATAACTCTCCTATATATTCTTGGCCTTCCTACTTGCATTCAAATTCTATTCTTGTCCAATAGATGAGCATTTATCTGCTTCTTCATGTATTCTTTGGTGTTCTCGAAAATGTCTATGTTTCAATATTACAAACAAGTCATTGGTTTTCATTATCTTTCTTTTCTTTTCTTTTGAGCAGCTTTTGCGAAATAAGCTTGTGTCAACAGCCCGAAAAAGTATGCGCAGAAATGCAAATCTGGGTCAATTGTATCGAAACATGCAAGCAGCCTACATTGAAATGCAGACACCTTTAGTCTATCAGTTGCCACCTTCCCTGGTAGTTTAATCTGCTCAGGATTTCGATATGTAGAACATTTGTTTTATTTCCCCCTTTTCACCTCACCTTTACTTCATTCAGGGACTGAAGGAGCTGAAAGAATCAACAGTCCAACTGGCTACATTGATGCCTCTGTGGATAAGACTGTCTTTGATGTTGATAAAGATGTAGATGACCTTTTACCTTTTGAAGTCAAAGAACAACGACTTAGCAATCTACTTCAGGCATTGATGGTTGGTGGTTGTGTTGCTGCTGTGCCTGTCCTGAAAAAGATCCCAACTTCAGTTCTTTGGGGATACTTTGCTTTTATGGCCATTGAGAGCTTGCCAGGAAACCAATTCTGGGAGAGGAATTATTGTTTTTTACTGTTCCAAGTCGAAGATACAAGTAAAATTTTGCTCATCCCTAGCCATGTTTCCTGTTTTCTAGAACTCTTTTATAATCTGAAATCTTTCATTTTATACTTATTTGACTATGATTTTAATGTGAACTTCCTATATATATTGGTTTTGTTTAGTAATTCTGGTAGGACAAGGATATTGTTAACTAATTAAAACATTTAAATTGTCTAACCATATTATGATATTTTGATAAAGGTGCTGAGATTTATTTGTAATGATTGTTTCAGGACGAATGAACTACTAATTCTCAGTTTTGCTGCCTTCCAAGGTGCTGATGAATGCCATGCATCTTTTATGGAGACCGTGCCCTTCAAAACGATTGCGATGTTCACCTTGTTCCTGACAGGTTACCTGCTTGTGTGCTTTGGCATAACATGGATCCCAATCGCTGGGTTCCTTTTCCCACTGTTGATTATGCTTCTGGTCCCAGTAAGACGGTATCTGCTTCCTAAATTTTTCAAATGAGCCCATCTTCAGGACTTGGATGCTGCAGAGTATGAGGGAGCTCCTGCTGTATCTTACCACATGACATTTGATGCAAGTGACCTTAGCTCTTTCTTCATTCCAGGTAGGATAGCTTAAAGATCATTCTGGTGCAAAACCTGTTTTCATGAGTGCTAATAGGTGGGATAAATTAATTAATATGAATATGGTTTCTTCCATATCCATCCGGATTTCAAATTAAGAACTATCACTTCATAGAGTCCAAACTAATATGGAGCGTACATACAGTTCTTCAAAGTGTGTATGCTGCAGGAATCCTTGCTTCTTGATGTTTGACTGAATTCAGATACATTTTCATTTTAAGGTTTTGAGCATTAATTTGTGGCATCTATTTATCTGACAGGATCAGGATCCTTATGCAAGAGCATCTAACATTTGATGGGGGAGAAATTCTTGATGAAATTATCACAAGAAGCCGTGGTGAGATCCGCCAGTCACAAAGCCCTAAAGTAACAAGTTCAACTCCAGGTTCATTGCATGATATAAAACCTGCATATAGTCCCCGTGTTTCACAGAGAGCATACAGCCCGCGTGTAGTGAACTGAGGGCAGACTGGAGTCCTTAACCTACAGGAAATGGAATTGAAATAAAGCAAACACCTAGTCCTTGACCGTCTAGCCTTGGTAAAAGCACTTGTGGTTCATCTTCAAGCTAAATTCTGGTGAGTTTAGTTGTCAATGTGCTCGAGAGGTCTTTCACTAAGAGTATGTAACTATGTTATATATGTTGTTGGCGTGAGTTTGTAATCTTGGTTCTAACAATAGGATGCTTGTGAGTGTTTATTGCTCTCCCAGATAGTCTTGGGCAGAGGACACATTTATGTTAATGAAAATATGTGTGCATTATAATATCCTCTTTTTGGCTAAAATTCTCTTCTTCTTGCTTTCCTTTTATTTCCTTCTTAGTGTAATCTGATGTTGGTTGCAAAAGAATTTAAATGATTGAGGAGTGGGAATACAGGAAGCAATGTAAAATAATCTGCAAGTAAATGCCCCTATACTCTTATATTCCAAAATGTTGAATGTAAATGCACTTCAGAATAGTACATTTGGATCTAAAATTTCAAGATAGGAACTGATTTTCCTGCTCAACTCCTTCTAGATTGCATTTCTTTATTTTGAACCAACTACTGACTTTGAGAGCCTTTGGTTAACATCTATAAATTTCCTGAGAAACTACTTCTGCATAAAATGAAGTCAAGACAGCATCATTTTAATTTCTAAAAATTTGAGATTATTTCCTTAAGATTGGAAAGCTTCATTTGGTGCGACTTACTTGGACTTGGCTGGCTAGCAATGTTTTCCCTCCTCACTTCACCTCATTTTGCTTGTTTGGTTGACCCGACAGTAAGATTGAATCTATGATATCACTATTAAGGGAAGCAATCTGCTTTTGTTTATGTCCTTTCCTTAATATTTACAGAAGCTATTGTGGATAGCCTACTACTAGGTGGAGCTGCCTTGTCCACCAGTTCCCAACTTGTAACTTTTTTTTTTTTTTTTAAATATTGGGTTAAATCATTTTGCAGATATCTTATTGCTTAATTGACCATTTTTTATAGCTAGTTTTTCTTTCATGGAACACCATATGCTATCTACCTTCTTCATTTTTTGTTTTGTTTTTGTGCTTCTCTCTCTTTATATACCAACAATGGAAAATATTAGATTAGCAGAAGGTAAATTTACAGTTTTAATAATAGTTTTAAAGAAAGTACAATGTAATATATTTCATCAACTTGCTCCTGATACCTTTTCATTTCTTATTCTGTAGTTGCAGTATAACATTTCATTTCTTAAAAATTAGAACTTTAGCAGCATCTCTCTTTTAAAATACTTATGTTTATCTTTGATTATAGATCACTTGCTTGTATACATCAGCACAGGTCATTGAGATGGATGTGAAGAAGATTGGGTTGAACTTGCTCAGTGAAAATTGTCAATAAACAAGGGTACCCATGCTAGTGGTAAGCATACAATTTTCTCCACTATCTCTACTCCAAGAGAGGCAGAGGGCCCAAAAAGGGTTTTGTTTAGTCTTTGAAATATTTGCTTGCCATTAACTGCATAACTCATTCTAATAAAAATATTAGAGATGACCACTTGCCCCAACTTGAGATCCTACAAATTGATTGGGAAGAGGATTATTAATATATTTATATTTATTTATTAATAATATATGATTTTTAATTTAATAAAATTAAATATATATAAAAGAAATTTACATATATTTATTTAATTTTGACAATAAAATATATATAAATTTACATATATGTAGTTTCTTTCTGATCTGGACAAAATATCTTGAGTTTCAATTTTCTGCTGGCTCCTTATCTCTCGTCTCTGCAGCGCAAGTTCACAACCAGAGAGTGAAAGAGAAGAGTAAATGAGAATGAGGCCACAGATAGTATTATTTGGAGATTCAATAACAGAACAATCTTTTAGATCAGGTGGTTGGGGCGCTTCTCTTGCCGACATTTACTCCCGCAAGGTACCCTTCACCATCTCCACTTTTTGAATATACCCTTTACTTAATTTTAACTTTCATTTTTCAATCTTGATCTAATAATAATAGGCGGATGTGTTGGTTCGTGGCTATGGTGGTTACAACACTAGATGGGCTTTGTTCTTGTTGCATCACATTTTCCCTCTTGTGAGTTCTTTCTTAATTTTTTTATGGGTTTTTTTTTTAAAAAAAAATTGGATCAATGATGTTTTGTGCAATTCTAACTGGGTTTGTTGGTTTATTGGCGTTGATTTTGATTTTGATTTTGATTTTGGTAGGACTCTACCAAACCTCCAATTGCTGCCACTATATTCTTTGGGGCTAATGATGCTGCTTTAAAAGAGAGAACCAGTAATAGGCAACATGTTCCTGTGGATGAATACAAGGAGAATCTGAAGAAAATTATTCAGCATTTGAAGGTTTTGTTTTGCTTCTTTGACTCCCATGAATCTTGCATGTGCTGTTTGTTTATATGCTATATTTGATTTTAAAATTAAGATGTGCTTCATATTCCATGATATATAAAGTTGCAACAAAATGAAATTATAAATCTAGTATATTACAAAACCCTTCCCAGTTCCCACCCCATAAGATCATACTTGGCTCTTTTTCTTGTTAGAATGCAGTTGCTAGAGTTGAATAACAAGAATAACTGGTATATTTATTTTCTTCAATTATCATGAAATACCCTAGCATACTTATATCGGTAAATTTATAGACCAATTTCTTCTAGTTTGACATTTTGTTCCTAGCTCCAGTCCCTAGTCTGTGAACTTTTTATAAAGAACCAGTCACATTCATAATTTTGTAAGCATTCCTTCAGTGCAGCTGATAGACCCATTTCTCATTCTATTTACGGAACTTGGTTGCAGAAGTGCTCGCCTACCATGTTAATTGTGCTTATCACTCCACCACCTGTTGATGAAGAGGGGCGCAAAGAATATGCCAAGTATGATACACTCTATGCTTTCTTATTATATTTAAAGGCATGCATAACTCATATGCACAGAACAGACATAGGGTGGTCATTGGTTAGTGAATTTGGAATCTTGAGTGCTGTTATTGCAAGTAGTTAGTGTTCTTTTCATATTTCAACCAACGATATGATGTTTAATGATTGTGTATCGTTTTTAGTAATCTACTTCAGATATTTCAGAATATTTATTTATTTAAAAAGTAGATATGGTTTGACCTATTTTTTGTCATTTTATATCTAGGAGATTCAAATTTCTTTATTCACAGTGTTAAGAATTTGAAAATTTATTTAATTTTTATTTTAAATTATTAGTTTTTCGGGTTTCCTTTCATTTTTATAAAAGTTTGGATGAAATTTGCAAGAAAAATTTGTGCTGTTTCACAACAGATCTAATGGTATTAGGTTGAGCAGGCAGGAGAGAGACAAAGAGAAAAGCAGAGGTTCTCCATTCTGTTTCCTACAAGTGTTCCGTCCAAAACTAAGTTTATTGCTGAGATAACACCTTTAGATTTTTTTTTTCCTCTCCAAAATAAATTAAAAAAAAGGGCCCAGATTCCTTGTTTAGGTTGGTTTTTTTATTTTTTCCACTTTTCCATTTCTTGTGGACGTTTGGAGACTAAGGACTTTTCATTTGTGGACTCATCCTATTCATTCCAAAAATATCATATCATTTGAGATGGAGAGTTACAGCAGTCCACACTTAACTCAGGAATCATGAGTTTCTCATTCTCTTAAGTTAATGTTATGGTTAAGTATTGGAACAAGCTATGATTGTATTCTACAGATCTATGTATGGTGAGAAAGCTATGGAACTACCAGAAAGGACAAATGAAATGGCAGGAGTTTATGCAAGGCAATGTGTTGAATTAGCAAAGGATCTAGGTATTCGTGCCGTTGATATATGGTCCAAGATGCAGAAAACAGAGTGTTGGCAGAAAAAGTTTCTGAGGTTTGTGATATTTATAGCCTCAATTTCCAGAAATTCACGACTAGCACGCTTGGTTTGCTTTGAAAATGGAATGAGAATGGAGATATTATGTAAACATCCTATTCCGAGAACTCAATTCCTATTTAAAATTTGAAATAATTGATTATATTGCAGTTGTAAAAAATATACTTAAATTTATATTTTATTATCTCTGAAATTCAAAATTTTCAAATTCCTTGAACATAAAACAAGAATATGAAATTTTATTCTAGAAATTTCATTCTATTTCCTTTTCTAGAGTAAACCAAACATGGCTGGAAAACAAGTCAGTTTTGTTTTTTACTTCTTAAGTAGCATATACTTGCAATTACTTTACCATGCTATTCCGAACAAGTTCATCCACCCCCATCCTCACCCACCAAAACTTGGCACAAGGGTGAAAAGAAAGAGAACAAATGAAAGGTAAAATGAGTTAATATATATATAGAGAGAGAATTCAGTTACTGTATGTTGGATTGACATACATGGTCCCTTTGGTATGGTAATTAGTGCATGTAATCAGAAATTGAATAATTTCTCCTTGTCAACCTTTCACTATCAAATATAAATAAACAAGGAGCTCAAATATGCATTTTATCAAGTTTCCAAATTCTAACTTTTGTTTTCCAGTGCACCCAAGTCCCAACATTTGCAGTCATCTAATCTCTGTCAGCTTTGTTCGGCTAGGAAATTTCTTCTTGACTGCTGAGCTGAATGATGAAAAGAACAGAGAGGAACACTGGAAAGTCTTGAAACATATGTTATCTGGATAAGAAATATTTGATTGTTGCATGGAAAATGACAAATATTATTGTTACTATGACATTTAAAACTGCTAATTATATTTAAAATTTAGCCGGTTGGAAGGACTAATTATAATTAGCATGTTAATTACAGTGATGGCTTGCACCTGACACCAGAAGGAAATGCTGTGGTCAGCGAAGAAGTTTTAGGAGTGTTCAATGAAGCATGGCTCTCTGCTGCGGATATGCCATATGATTTCCCTCACCACTCTGAAATTGATGGAAAAAACCCAGAAAAAGCTTTCCAACAGCAATGCATATAGAACCACAGTAGTTCATTTTTTTTTACATTAAACTGAATCTCTAAGCTCAAAGTGTTGATTATTTTGATTTTTTCCCGGATTATTTGAGAATTGCTGCTATAGTTTTTGCTGTTTTCTGGTGATGGACACATTTCTATCAGCCACCGATATTTTTCGCTGGGTACGAGTGTTCTTATCTTTCCTTCTGTTCCTCGTCTCATGACTTGGATTGCTAATCACATTTATACAATATGTGAACTTGATGGTTAATTAGTTAAATTTCAGTTAATCCTGAGATTTTTCACGTTTTAATTATTGGGAATGTTATGAAAACGAAGTTGATAATTTAATAATGAAGTATATATGTTTCTAGAAAAATAGATAATAACACCCTCGAGCATGAAATACATGGAAGACTCTTCAATGGTAAAAATGTGGGATTTTTGTTAGGAATTCTTGTGTTCCTCTCGACTGAGTGAAGTAAAGAGCTTATGAAATGGGATTCCCCTTGTGCTAAGTCAAATTTCTGACTTATATTAACTGATATTTAAATAAATATTTAGACTTTTTATTCAAACATTTTTTTTTTTTTTTTGGTCTATTTTCTTCTTTAATACTGATTTGAATTTTTTTGTTAATTACGTTTTAATTGACACTTTTATTTAAAATCTTACAATTCTAAAAACAATTTTAATTAAAACTCATAACTGAACTTAAAATATTTTAAAAATTTTAAATCAATGAATTTTTAATGGTACTTGAGTCGTTTTATGTAAAATTATGAGTTTTAATATTTAATTAAAATCATATCAATTCAAAAGTTAATTTTGAATCCAAGGTCAACATTTAAATCCAATTGAAATTGATTTATAACAGAGGCTAGCAGGAGTGGAATTATACATGAGATTAATATAATATAAAAAATATTTTTAAGTTAATGAGAGTATAAATAATTTTTTAATTTTAAAATATTATATTTATATTAAATATATACATTTAAAAAGTATAAATAGAAAATGAAATGTTTTAAAATTCTGGGGGCATTTATTATTTTTAAAAAATATATATAAAATATATGAATAAAAACATAAAAAAATTTGAAAAATTTAGGGGTCAAGCACTTCACACCATAATATAGTTCGGTGCCAGAGTAGAAATCAAATTCATCAAAACAAATAATATAGATCAAATTAAATTAAAATCGATAGTTTCACAATTATTTAATTTGATTTCGATTTAAAAAATAAGGCAAATTGAATATTCAGTTTGATTTACGGGTTTAAGCTTTGTTCTTTGTTTCAAAATGAATCAAATCAAAGTTAAATATATTTAGTTTTATTTTATATACAATCATTTTTTTTAATTTAATATTAATTTAAAATTTTAAAAAATATAATTCATAAAAATTAACTAAAAAAAATTAACCCTAAAAAAAAATATAAATTTTGGGAATGTGAATTAATGAAATAGATAAATTTTATATTGTATATTAAATTATTTTTGAAATTTTTTATTATTGATATTTTTTTTTTAATTTGTAATAAAATAATGATGATTTATAAAAAAATATTTTTAGTTTGAAATTAATAAATAAAAAATATTTAAATTGATAATTTGGTTATAATAATAATTTAGTTTGATTTAAAAAAAATTTAAATAAAAAAATTAATTTAATTTATTAATAATTTTGACAAATTCAACCTATGTCACCTCTAATTCTACCCCTAAAAACTAGGAGATTATTAGTCATGAGCTTCAAAAACCTTTCATTGTTTGACATGTAAAATGTTTAATTAATTGTAATTAAAGTACAGATGATAGTAAATGGAGTGTTTTGCGTTACCTTGACCTGTATTAGCATAAATCTAATGAAATTAAACTTGCTTTAACTGTGTTTTTTTATTTGCCAACTTTATTTATAATGAAATGAGAGAGAAAATTATAATTAATGTCAAGTTGTAATTAGTTTCGGTTATAAACAAGTAATTCTTATTTAATTTGTAAAATTCTTTAATGTTATTCATTAGTAAATTAACTAGACTCTCTACAATCTACATGTTCCTCAAGCTGGCTACTTCCAATATATGACTAAATTACCCTTATTTCATTTTACTAAATTATTATTTTTTTCAACAAATAATATTATAAGTTCTATATTTTGCCATTAAACTATCATTAAAAAAACTCAAATTAACATTTCTAGAAAATGAATCTTATTGAAAAATAAAAAAAATACTTACCCACTAAAATAATCCTTCCTAGATATACTTAATAAAGGTTTAGCCTTATATGCATCCTAAAATAATCCTTCCTAGTATATACTTAATAATAGTGATATACTTATCCTTTTTAAATAGAGTTTCTACTAATTTAATGACATATGATCACGTGAAGTAAAAAAATATATAATTATTTTTTTATTAGATAATAAATAGATAAAAAAAATTATATTAATTAAAATATCTTATCAAGCCAGTTATTTGCATAATAATTAAATAAAATAAGAATTAAGGTTAAAATTGTGATTTCAAGTCCATGGTGTTGACCGGTTCTTACAAAATCTTTGTTGTCCAAAAGGACATTCCAAATCAGCAATTGCACAAAATAAGTAATATCATACATGGCATACTTTGATTGGAAAAGATAAATGTATTCCAACAACTTACAAATTAAAAATAGACAATAGCGTAGTGCCACATAAGCAATTAATTAATATACCCAATATAACAGGTAGAATTAGATTCTTTGACTACCATATTAACCATGTTGATTTTTCACTAATTTAAGTTAAATTTTGTCAAATAAACCATAAAAACATGAAAAAAAAAAGGACAATTAATAAGAATTAGTATCCAAAGTTTTAACTAGTTAGTGCCTAGTGTAGAGAAGCTTAATAGTCACTATGTTAAGCAATGCCAAGAAATATTGACCATTGGATCACTAATAATCAAAGGTCAAGATCAAAACCTCTAACATAAATGCCTCCCTAGTCTCACCTGATAAGAAACACAGATTTTTTTAGCTTTCAAGTCTCAAACCATTATTTCAAAAAAAAAAAAAAAGTCTCAAACCATTAAACCTCAAATCTTTACAATTTTATGCTTTCTCTAATGGAGCTTGAAAAAGAGCTCATAGAAAACAATGTCCCTGTTACTGAATCAGTGTTTTTATCTGATAATTACTCAAATAAACCATCCATGAGATTAGATGGGTTTTTTTCCCCATTTGAAGGAGCACCAACATCATCAACATCAAAGGGATTTCTTGAAGATTTTCAAAATTTTGATCAATTTTATGGCAATGAGTTATCTTTAATTCCCCTGTTTGGAGTACAATCAGGGTCTAGTTTTGATTCTTTTGATGCTTTTCCATATGGATCTTCTTCAAAAAATATGGATTTCTATGAAAGAAAGCCATTTGCTGCCGATTATTATAATGGAGGGCATGGTCAGGTTATGGACAATTTCCAAAGGGGAGGAGGAGGAGAAGGAGGCTACTCATTTAGCCTTCCTACACAGAGTAATAATCCCATTGACATAACGGGATCTAATCAAGGACATATCTCCTTAAATTTCCAAGAAATTAAGGCTATAAATTTTGTGGTCCCTGATGAAGTTTCATGTGTTACTGCTAACAATCATGATTACCAAAAAAAAGCTGTTGTTAATAATAAGAGTAATAGGGCACAACCGTCTACAAGAAGGACATGGAAAGGTCGCAAGAAGAACAATGTAGTCAAGGGGCAATGGTCTATCGATGAAGATAGGTATGAATTTATATATTTTTAATCATATATGCATGCTTTGATTTAATTTTATTTGTTTTTTGAATTAATGTTTTTTTCTATATATATACAGACTCTTGACTCAGCAGGTTGAACAGTATGGAGTGAGAAAATGGTCTCATATTGCTCAGATGTTGCCTGGAAGAATTGGAAAGCAGTGTAGAGAGAGATGGCATAACCATCTAAGGCCTGATATCAAGGTTTTTCAATTTTTTATATTAAATTGCTGGAAAAAATTATTAAATTCATCTCTCTAATCTGATAAAAATAATTTAATTATTAGTTGCACATAAATTATATATATATATATATATATATATATATATATATATATTGTTCAAATGCATTGCTTTAACTAGTATCACATATATGGGTAAGTTTATATGTTCTTTATAATACGTAACATATGGGTGCAATGTAATCATATAAATATTTTTGGTCTGTTCCTTCTTAGAAGATATGGCCCATCATATTATCTGCAGCTTTAAACTCTTTTTTGGCCGATACATTAACAAAAAAGCAAGTAGAAACAAAATCTGTTGGTTAAGAAATAATTGATTTATCACCGCAAGAGAATCATGCATGCATGCATGACATATAAATATGACTTGTCACATACATATTGGTAGATTATTATTTTTTATATATATAGTACATAAGAATATATAGATTGATTCAGTAGTACCGCAGTAATCTTTTAAAACTGAAAGATTATAAGTTTGAACCTCTAATAGGAGGCTAATTAATGAAGAAAAATATATTCTAATTTTTTTTTTCTTGTTGCAGAAGGATATATGGAGCGAAGAGGAGGACAAGATACTGATACAGGCACATGTAGAAATAGGAAACAAATGGGCAGAAATTGCAAAGAGATTGCCAGGAAGAACCGAGAACTCAATAAAGAACCATTGGAATGCAACAAAAAGGAGGCAATACTCGAAGAGAAAGTGTCGTTCAAAGTACACAAGAGGGTCTCTCCTTCAAGATTACATCAAAAGCTTGAACTTAGATTCAGCTCCAATAACTGCAGGGAGATATCTTCAGGGGAAAATATCTGCTACTGATCATCAAGGTACAATAATAATGAAAGCAGCAGCAAATCAGTTGCAGCCACAGAAGAACTTAGATTTGTGCCAAAATAATAAGAATAATAGGTTGGTTCCAAATTGTTATGAGGATTTGAATGCAGATTTTGATTTTGAAGAGAAATTAATGTTTGAAGAGGGTTGCTGTAGCTTCAATTCTTTTCTTGATGAGAAAAGCTTTGAGATGGATGTGACTCCAATATTGATGGATTTTGAGGTGAAGAAGGAGCTGGATTTAGTGGAGATGATCTCTCAAGCCAAAATGTAATAATAAGGCTTTAATGTATATATATATATATATATATATATATACACATACATTTTGGTTAGATATTACTATATAGTTTTACCCTTCAAATGCATGTACTTCGTATAGCAAAGACTCCCATATAATAGATTGATAAGAATAAAATAAAGGATAAAAGAAGTATTAATATTAACTATTCATTTCCAAAGGCATTAGTTAATGATTCTGAATAAAGAAAATAAAAAGTAAGCATACGATGACCGACAAAAAAATTCACTCTACTTCTTTCCAATAGTCTTATTTTTTCGTTCACAGCAGTGAGGACTGAATCCGAACTTTGTGCGAATTTTGCTCATATTATTTTATTTTATTTTATTTTAAAATATATTTTTAATATATATAAATTATTATGTAATTTAATTTAATTTTTGATCATTATTATATATATGTCAATTAAAAAATATAAAAAATAAATATATTAATAATTTGTATAAACTTTAATTGAGATTTATAAAAAAAAAATAATGATATTGAAAAATATTCATAATATATATCTCATTGAATGACAAACTTAGTCGGACAAATGACCGCTTGGAACTCATTTCCTTTGCAAGCACACATACTATTAACGAATCGATAATAATGGAATGATGAACAAGCTAGGTACATGAGCATTCGTCCGCCAGGAAGCCTCAATGTCAATCGAAGTCGGAACAAACTTATGCAGAGATCGTCTCATAACTACGGAAAAGAGGGCCAAAGGAGATGATACTCTTGGAGATCACGGATACGGCTTTGACGCAAGGGCCTGTCTAAAACCTATGCCCATACTTCTCACCGGAGGGTGGTGCCTCGCTTTCCAGAGTGATATTCCTCCTTGATGGTGGAAGAAAGAACACGCAATTAAGTCAGTGATAGGTGCATCATTTGATTAAAGAACATTCTCACTATCCGTGTGCTCAACCCAATTCTTCCCACCCGATTGAGAGAGGAAGGGGTTTGATTAGTACATAGTAAAATTTTTTCGAGTTATTATATTTTAGTAAAAGTAGTGACAAACACAAAGGCAAAATTATTATTAATAATAAAAAATAAAACTATCTAAATATATTTAAAAATATTGACATATATCTTATTTGTGAATTTAAAATATAAAATTCTTTTATAAATAATATAATTTAAATTAGTTAGGTTAAATTTATGAGGGGAAATAAGTATTTTTATTCTCATTAAAAATAAAAATTTATTAAAAAAATTTATGAAATATATTTATATCAATTATGCGTGCTGTTCGGTTTTATATGACTTGAAAGAAATATTTTAACAAGACAGGATGATGATTTGAATTTAAGTTTTTGTTTCTCAATTCTTGCTAGCTCGAAAAAATTATAATCCAATCAAATGGCCAATACACCATGAAGCCAAAAAATAGCAATACTCGGGTTAAATTGAAGCCCCTTTAGCATTTACAAGAGTGGTGCACATCCAATTTTTTTTTATGAAGATGAGTAATACAATAATGGCATCTCCCATATGAAACGGTGTTTTACGAAATGTTTTAATACAACTGTTAATTTTTGTTATTTTTAAGAATTATATCAAATCAGTTTAGTTATTACCAATTATTAGTTGTTAAGTAATTATTAGATAATTAAAAAGCAAATTCAAACTTTTTAAAGTAAAAAAAACTACATTGTTCTTTAAAAATAATATTTAAATAAAAAATAAATATTAATATTTATTATTTATGGTCATTAAACATACTAACACCTAACAGTTAATAATAATTTAATCAAACACTTAAAATAATCAATTATTAGATAATTGTCACAAACTAACAGATGTTACAAATAACTAAACCAAATGAATACTAAGTTAATTTTTCTTTTCCCTTTGAAAAATTTTACAGAAATCTAGATTGATACAAAATTTATTTAAAATTTTATATTTTCATATACATATAAATGAAAATATTTGTAATTTTTATATAAATAAAAATTTTTTTTGAATTAAATTCTATAATTTATAAATAAATTGAACACAGCAACAAGATCTAGACGCCAAAATTCTCAATTCCTGCCCATCTTAATTTAGTTTATATTTGTTATATATAATTTTTTTAAAAAAATTATAATTTATATAATCTGATATTTGAAAATTTTGCAATGCTTTAATTTTATTGTCAGATTAATATTCTTGTAATGTACTACATAATAACTTTGGCCAACCAAAAAACAAAGAAAGTCGTGGCCAAAAATTTAAATTCCTGTTCAGTTCATTACAGTTGCCCCAAAGCCTCCATAAATTTATCGCAGAGTCTGCAACCGAGGCACAACTAACAGGGTCCACCCAACTCCTAGTACCTTTCATAGTTGTAAGATCTGGATTCAAAAGAATAGACATTATATCCAATTTCATATCAAGCACAAGAAAATAAGTACGTGGGAAGAAACCCTATATTTTTTTTTATTTGTCCGTAGAAAACAAAATTCCTAAGCAGCATATTTGCACCTCATAATTTTTTTTTTTTTTAGTGCAGGAAATGCACAGGAGAATAAATCAATCCAGTGGAGTAAACAGACAACCAAAGGAATAGTATAATAACAGAAGGAGAAAAACGAAAAAATGATATGCATTCCTGGCCTGATCTATAAAGTTCTCCATGCCATCTTCTAAAACATTGTAATTCAAAATTTATCCACATCACCTCAAGCTGTCTTTGGTTTGATGCCCTTCACTCTTGAATACAGAAAAATTCCAGCAAGGGCAACCCCGGTACCTGCATGAAATTCATAAATAAATTTCCAGAACAAGGTCATGGAGTAATAATAAGATAAATTAGATATGCAATATAATGGATAAACCTATTATTTTTCGAAGTAGGGAAACATATTTAAAGTGAAATTACCAAGAGAGTTTATAGGTGAGACAGGCGTTCAGAGGAAAATGACAGAGCTCACAATGACGACCACAAGCTTCAGACAATTACCCACAGAATGATTAACGGGTGACACCCTCTGCAATATCATATAAGAAATCTGCAAGATACAACCCGTACTAAATCAGGCATAGTTCATGGTAGGCTGCATGTTTGGAAGAAGAATGGCACTACGTAAACAGTCTTAACAAAGCCATGTTAATCACTTGGTTCCATTGCCTCGTCTCTTCAAGTTGTGTTTATTTTTTCTTAGGATAAATTACTTTTTAATCCTTCAAATTTGACCTAATTAATATTTACATCCCGACTTTTTGAAAAACTATCTAGTTAATCCCTATATTTTGATTTCATTAGATACTTTGAACTTTTCATATAATTTTTTCATTTTTTCCTTTAAAAGAATAAAAAATAAAAATAAAATATAATAAAATGACTAAAATACCCCTTTTTTACATTACCTAGATTTTTGATTCATCTTCTATTTTTTTATTTTTTATTTGCCTTTTCATTTAATCAAAATTAAATGAATATTTTAATTTATTTAATTAAAATTAAAATAAATAAAATTACTTTTCATCTATTAAAAATTATTTTTTGTATTTTTAATAAAAATAACTATTTTTTGTAATATTTAATCAAACTAATTATTTTTTTCTATATCCAATTAAATTAAAAAGAACCTTGTATATATAATAAAAAATTTTCTTATTTTAAATTTAATTAAATATACTCAAAATATTATTTTAATTTTAATTAAAAATACTCAAAAATTAATTATTTTAATTAAATATATAAAAAATAATTATTTTAATTGAGTATAAAAAAATAATTTTCAATAGATGAAAGTAATTTTATTTATTTTAATTTTAAATTAAATATAAAAAAGAAATAAATTAATAGTTAAAAAAAATAATTATCTTAATTAAATAAAAAATAATTTTAATTACTTAAATTTTAGATTAAATATACAAAACAAAATAAATTAATTTAAATAATTAAATAAAAATAAATATTTTAATTAAATAAAAAATGATTTTATTTATTTTAAATTTAAATTAAATACAAAAAATAAAAAAATTCTATAAATATTTCATACAAAAGATATTCATATATATTTTTTATTTTAATTAACTTTAAAAAGTTGACACATAAGTGTTAATTATATCAAGTTTTAGAAATTAAAAACTTATTTATTAAAAAAGAGGAAAACTGGGCAATAAATAAACAAGACTATTTTCTTCATTTTATGAAACTATAACAAATAGTTTTTATTTTAATTAAATTTAAAAAGTAGACACATAAGTATTAATTATATCAAATTTTAGAGATTAAAAACTTATTTATTAAAAAAGAGGAAATCTGGGCAATGAATAAACAAGGCTATTTTGGTCATTTTACTAAACTATAACAAAAAGTGAAAGAAAATGAACAGAATGATTAAAATGTTTAACAGAAGTAAAGTACGAAAACTAATTAGTTAGTTTTTCAAAAAATAAAAATATAAGTATTAACTAGATTAAACTTTAAAAAATAAAAAATAATTTACCTTTTTTTTATAATCACAAAGAAATAGTTCATTTTCAAATTGTTTATGCTAGTATTCTTTCTAATAATTAAGTGGAGCAATGAATCGGTCCCACAGAGTATAAGAAAGACCAACTCATTTTTTAAATTACAAAACTTACCTTAGAAAGATTAGTAAGATAATATTAAAAGGTTTGGATAAAGCCATCATATCATTAACAAATTTAAAATTTCAAAAGCTTATAAATACAAAATTCATTATCAAATGGCAGCACAAATCTTGCAAAAATAAATTTAGGCCATATCAAGAAACCCAAGATTTCCATGGTCAAAGGCAGCAAATTTCCAGTGGCGAGGATAAATATCTGAACCTCAAAAATGATTATGTCTACATGTTTGTAATTCAAGCGCAACGAGGTAAACAGATAAAAACAATCATTCTTAAGAAAAAAGATGTGTTTCAGAAAGAAAGAAAAATCACAAGCATCCAGGCAATACCTGCTGATAGGCATGGAAGTAGAGTGCAGCAAGAAGAGACGTTGTGTAAACCTGTTTAACATTCAATCCCTGACGTGCAAATAATAAATATAAAAATCAGATAGTGAATTATTATAAACATGCACTTTAAGATAACCTAAAAATTTTGTCAATTTTTCCAACCCTGTTGTGAAAACTCACGGCAGATTGGAGGTGTGCAGGAGTAAACTTGACACTTTCCATGAAGACAGCCACAGGAGCTAACAAGATAAAGGACATAATTGTTATTATTGAGAACAGAGTAATGTTGTCCATGGATTCCTGTGAATGAACAGACCACAAATCATGCACAATTCAGAACAAAATAATTCAAAATTTAAGTGTTAGGGTAATGTCAGGAGTCATTTACACATGCAATCGATGTCAAAATATGGTTCGTTCGATTAGGAAGAATGAAAACAAGTCTAATAAACTAATGACTGGAATGTTATGAATCTAGAAAAGCAGGGAATACCTCTTTCTTAACCATGACATTCTTGCTCGATAAATTACAAGATTGGTTTGTCAAATTGGAAGCCATTGCCCTCCAAAACGCTGCCCTTTTTTCAGAAACACAACAATAAGAGCACACCATAATTTAGAATAAGAGATTGAAATGAAATCACATTAGAAAAACCCTCCAAAGAAAAACTACAGGTCAAAATTGTATTGGGCAATGATTACCAATTGAAAGATGCCTCAGTTGCTGATGCAAGTGCTATGCCACCAACAATTGGTAACAGGGAAGCAACTACCCAGAGGATAGGAAACTGTACTACCAGAATGAAAAGAAATTGAGTTAAAAACAACTTAAGTAGCTTTTTGACAACAATAAAGCTACAAATTCATCAACTAGTTTCACAAATGTGTTATGCCCACAACGTCAGAATCTGCAGCAGCGAGCACTCATTTCCACAATGCAATAATTGTGATGGATACTCACAAGGACAAATTCACAAATCAACTCAATTTCATCCACATTTTCAAAAAAAAAAAATCAAATAAGGCCAAAAATAAAAGATGCATAAAGAAATTCTCACCTCACCAAGAAAGATGGCAGATAGAACAACTGAGAAGAAAGGTTCCCTAGCTTTGATTGTGTGCGTGAATGAAACAGCCACTTTCCCAAGACTCATATTAGAGAATAGGTTGCCTAGTGTGTGAACCACTGCCAGTGGCACAATTGCAGCAAGCTGTCAAAAGAATTGTCAAAATAAGCCTAACATCATTCTTATAAATGACGAGAATATCATCCATTAGCTGTTCCACCATAGTCTGGGATAAATCGAATACCTGAGCTCCACTAATTTTAGGCCTTTTGTAGAGACTGAACGTCCACATAAGAATAACTAATACTGTTCCAACAGCAAACTGACTTACAGTGACAGTAACTGGGTCTGGATATACCTTCAAAACCTGTGACGAGGAGTGGAAATTATGGTTCATTCACTTTATAAAAAATTGCAATTAAATATATCAAACTACAGATGGATAAAGTTCAGTAACCATTCAAACAAACTGCAAATATGGATTAGCCAGATTTTTACAGGTTTAGTTAATCATTTTTTTTTCTATATTAATGAGCCAAATTCAATATATATAATTAACTTGGACTATAATTTCACCAATGAGACCTTCAGTAATGGACGTTTTAGCACTAATTAATTTTTCAACATTCATGCTTTCAATATAAAGAATATATGAACATGTAAAATTTTACTACCATATATTGCTATTTGCTGATTAATTGCATAGCACATTAAAGGCTAGAGTACAAACTTTTAAGGTTTATGATCGAAAAATAAAAAGTACTAAAAAAATTTATTGATTATTACTGAACAAATTAGAAATTAGAATAATTAAAATAGTTTTATTTGCCTAAAGCCCAAAATCATTACACATTCATCAAGGATAAATTAAATCATCTAAAAAATATCTATTCCCTGCATAGTCAATGAATAAGTCAAATTTTATTGCTAATACTGTCAACTTTTAGATGAGAAGATCAAAAAAGATTCTATACAATGCGCAAATCACCCGCCCACAACAAGCGTGCCAAATTTGACCACCTAAAGTTGAACTACTGCTTTTTCGAGGAAACTTTTCTTAATGCATTTTCTGCTCAAACAAACACTATAATAAAAGCAAATCATACTTCTTAACAGATTAACAGTAAAACACTTTATAGAAATTCTTCGGAGTAACATAAATCAGCAGTATTCCTCAAAATTCTTCGTAGTAATGTAAATCAGCTGTATATCCAAACGATCTAACATTTGCAACTCAAAAGAAATTCGCAAGTGCCATTCATTTCACCATACTCATTCAAAACAAATTGAAACTACAATCAAAAAGAGTCATAAAAAAAAAAAATCATTCAAATAATAATGAGAAAAACGAACCTGTTTATTGTAGATATTGAAGTATATATAGAAAAGATACCAAAGGCCAAACAGCAATCCCAGTTCCAGAGTCTTCATCAAGATATTGGACTTGTCGTTTTCACCCATACCTCGAAGCGGTCAGTTGTAGGTTGAGAAACGAGAGGAGGCAGCGGATTCCATGGCCTGGAAAGCGAGGGAGACGAAGAAAACGACCAGGATTGGCGGGGGAAAACGACATTAATAGATGTGTTTAGATATTGGCGTTTGGAGGCAGTGACGGACCACCCAAAAAAATATTTTTTTCTATTAGCCTAGTGAATATTTTCTTTTTGCTCTCGTGAAAATTTCAAATTTTCATGTTTGGCCCACTTACTAAAAAAAAATTCTATTAATTTAATATCTTAATTCATCTGAAAATTTAAATTTCCTAAAAACAGGCTTAGGTGCATCTGAATATATAAATTTCTCAAAATCATACACTCTTTCAAATATTTTACTAATCAAATATGTTGATGGATGATAATTCAGAAATTTGAGATTTGAGAAGCACGCTGCAACACCCAACTCCATCGCTCTTTTCCCGTGTTAACTGTGAAAAACGATAGCTCATTTTATCAATTGTTAACAGAGGTAAAAGAGTGAATTTGTGAAAGACTTTTTCTCGTTAATCGGTTGATTATTAATCAATAATTTGATATTGAGCAGTTGTTCTTGGTGACCGTGTTCCTTTTCTTTTTAAGATTGGAGTATATTATTAATTTGTACTAATTAATTTGGGATGTTAATTGGAATGGTGGAGTAGATTGTGAAAGAGGAGAAAAAGATGGTCAAAGCCCATTTAGATCTCTCAGAGTTTTCCTTCGGTGAGCTAGATGATTTACAAGTGCGTCCTCTATTTCTATTCAAATGCTTAGAAATTTATAAATACTAATAATTATTAAGCATGGGTTACTTATAACTAAAAAAGGACAGACTGACGAAACAAGAAATTAATATATTTGGTTTTAAAATGTTTTAGTTATAAAAAGGAAAATGTGCTGAGAGAGCTAGTTGTTAAGGAAGATTATGGAGGATGATTTGGGATTTTAAGGGAAGGCTTGTCTCAGTTGTGAATAAAGAAAATCAAGGAAAGGGAGAAGTTTGACTGAGAAAAAATGAAATATTATGAAAAACTCTCACTAATATTTTCCTTCTTTAAGACCAACACTTTGGTCATATGAAATGCGGTTCAAACAGCAAGGAAAGTCAGCAATCCGATTGTTGACCATTTTTTTCTTCCACATATCAACATTTACTGTTATTTTTAAATGTTATTTTGAATTTGTTTTGCAAGTTATAACAGATTTTTATTGGTGTTGTCCTAAAAATTTTAAATTAAAGTTATATTTATTTATTTATATTATGATTTTTTTAATTAATTTTTTTTTACTTAAATTGAATTATATATTTACTTTATACTTATATAAAAAATTTTAATTTCCAAACTAATCCTAAATAGTTTGGAAATAATTATAAAGTAAATATATAAATTTTAATTTCCAAACTTCTTAAGAATTGAAAATTTAAATAATAAATTTTAAAATAAAATAAATAAATAAAAAATAAAAATTTTGTACTATCATCTTAAATAATAATGATTATAAATAATTCTATCAATATCTTTTCTTTTTTCTCATCATATTATTTTTTATATTAATTTATTTTTATTTTTCTAATATAACTGATTTATAATTATATTTTATCTAAAATAATTATTTTTAATAAATATTTTTAAAATACTCGTTAGAAAAACTAATAAAATAATAAATGCGTGTGAAAATATATTTTGACCATTTAATGGGAGAAGTGAGACTTTAATCTTCAGATATAATTAATAGAAATATTATTATTTTCACAATATATATTGCTATTGTGATAACTAATTAATGAGATTAAATAAATATATTAGGATATGATAATAATAATATATAGTGTGGAAATAATAATGTAAATTTCATAGATATATTTTAACAATACACATTGGGTAGAACTTCGAACTTGGGATTAACAGCCTCAAACTTAGCCATTAAAACTTGTAACCATTGGCTGAAACTTCAGATCTCGAAAAGTGTTTGCTGATTTGGAAATTCAATTCCACCAACCGGCATTTTGGTTACGAAATTGGAATGCCAAATTCTTAATCTCGAGTATAATTGTCTTTTTCTTGTTTTTCAAGTATCACTTTTGGAAAGAATGTAGAAATGTATCAAGTGTTTCCTAAAAGAATTTGTATTAGTTAATTTCTTTTTTATAAATTTTACTTGGACTCGAGAGTTTTTAGTTTTATAATAGATTCTAATACCAGTGTGCTAAAGACTCTTGGTATGAAATGAAATTATTGTGAGAGAGGGGAGATAGGGCACCTGAAACTAAAAAACATTAAAAAAATAAAATTGAATATTTAATTTCTTGAGTTTTGTAGACATTATGGGTATCGGATAGAATCTTTACTTGTCAAGCCTAGTATCAATTTGTCAAGTTGCAGGAATAGTGAGAACCAGCCAGAGTGGTTGGCGGTTCTAAGTTTGTAGGCTTTGGAGATTCAGATTCTCCAATTTTTCAGCTATTAGTGCAAGTCCCAAATGGCAATAATAAAGGGCAAAAAATTTTTGATTAATGAGAATTCAACTCCTTCAACAAAAGCCCAAATCCAACTAAAAAAAAATTACCTGTATACAATTTGCAAATGTATCAACTCTTGTATACTGCTTAATAAATGATCTGCAATGCTTGTCTTTTCAGGAAAAAAAAAAAGAATCTGAACCACAAGAAGAGATAATCCTCTTCTGAAAATATAAATATTTTAAATTTTCTCAGTCTTAAATTCAACCAAACCGAATATATATATATATATATATATATATATATATATATATATATATATATATATTACAATTAAATATATTTGATTTTATTCAATATATAATTACATATTTTTTTAACTTAATATTAATTTAAAATTTTAAAAAAATAATCATTCATAAAATTAATTAAAAATAAATAAAAAAGAGTTTAATTTTTTAGAAACAATATAAATTTTAGATGTGTTAATTAATGGAATATATAAATTTTATGTTATAAATTAAATTATTTTTTAAATTTTTTTATCTCTAATATTTTATTGATATTTTCTCCAATTTTATAATAAAATAATGATAATTTATAAAAATATATATATTTAATTTGAAACAGACAAAACAAAAATGATCAAATAAAATTAAATTGAGATAAACAACAGTTTAATTATAATGATAATTTAATTTGATTTAAAAAAATTTTAAATCAAAAAAATTAATTTAATAATAATAATTTTTCAATCCCATCAAATTCAACTGATATAAATTACAATCCAATCAAATGGCCAATATACCATGAAGCCAAAAAATAGCAATACCCGGGTTAAATTTGAAGCCCCTTTAGCCTGTACGACAGTGGTGCACTTCCAATTTTTTATGGAAGATGAGTAATACAATTATGGCATCTTCCACATTAATTCAATTTTTATTTTCCCTTTGAATAATTTTACAGAAATCTAGATTGATACAAATAACATTGATAGAATAATTTTTATTTTCCATCTTAATTTAGTTTACATTTGTTATATATTTAAAAAATATATATATAATTTATATAATCTGATATTTGAAAATTTTGCAATGCTTTAATTTTATTGTGAGATTAATATTCTTGTAATGTACTACATAATAACATTGGCCAACAAAAAAAAAAAAAAAAAAGTCGAGGCCATAAATTTTAGTTACTGTTCAGACATTACAGTTGCCCCAAAGCCTCAATAAATTTATCGCAGAGTCTGCACCCGAAGCCCAACTAATAGGGTCCACCCAATGCCCAGTACCTTTCATAGTTGTAAGATATGGATTCAAAAGAATAGACATTGTATCCAATTTCATGTCAAGCACAAGAAAATAGTACGTGGGAAGATACCGTAATTTCTTTCTTTCTTTCTTTTTTTTTTTTGGTTATTTGTCCGTAAACAACCAAATTCCTAAGCAGCATATTTGCACCCCATAAATTTTTTGAGTATAGGAAATGCACAGGAGAATAAATCAATCCAGTGGAGTGAACAGACAAAACCAAAGAAATAGTATAAAAACGGAAGGAGAAAAACGAAAACATAATCTGCGTTCCTGGCCTGATCTATAAAGTTCTCCATGCTATCTTCTAAAACCAATTTAAACGCAAAATTTATCCACATCACTTCAAGCTGTCTTTGGCTTGATGCGCTTCACTCTTGAATACAGAAAAACTCCAGCAAGGGCAACCCCAGTACCTGCATGAAATTCATAAATAAATTTCCAGAACAAGGTAATGGAGTAATAATAAGATAAATTTGATGTGAAAGATAATGGATAAATCTATTATTTTTCCAAGTAGAGAAACATAATTTAAAGTAAAATTACCAAGAGAGTTTATAGGTGAGACAGGCGTTCGGAAGAAAATGACAGAGCTCACAATGACGACCACACGCTTCACACAATTACCCACAGAATGAGTAACGGGTGACACCCTCTGCAATATCATGTAAGAAACCTGCAAAATTTAACCCGTGCTAAATCAGGCATAGTTCATGCTAGACTGCATATTTGGGAGAAGAATGGCAATATGTAAACAGTCTTAACAAAGCCATGTTGATGTTAATCACTTGGTTCCATTGCCTCGTCTCTTCAAGTTGTGTTCATTTTTTTTCATAATCACAAAGCAATAGTTCATTTTCAAATTGTTCATACTCGTGTTATTTCTAATAATTAAGTGGAGCCATGAATCGGTCTCCACTGAGTATGAGAGGGACCAACTCATCTTTTAAATTACAAAACTTACCTTAGAAAGATTAATAAGATAATATTAAAAGGTTTGGATAAAGCCATCATACCATGAACAAATTAAAATTTCAAAAGTTTATAAATACAAAATTCATTATCGAATGGTAGCACAAATGTTGCATAAACTTGCAAAAATAAATTTAGGCCATATCAAGAAAACCCAATATTTCCATGGTCAAAGGCAGCAAATTTCCAGTGGTGAAGATAAATATCTGAACCTCAAAAATGATTATGTCTACATGTTTGTAATACAAGTGCAACGAGGTAGAGTAAACAGTTAAACAATCATTCTTAAGAAAAGAAGATGTGTTTGAGAAAGAAGGAAAAATCACAAGCACACGAGCAATACCTGCTGATAGGCATGGAAGCTGAGTGCAGCAAGAAGAGACCTTGTGTACACTTGTTTAACATTCAAACCCTGACACGCAAATAATAAATATAAAAATCAGACAGTGAATTATTATAAACATGTACTTTAAGAAAACCCAAAATTTTTGTCAATTTTTCCAACTCTGTTGAGAAAACTCACGGCAGATTGGAGGTATGCAGGAGTAAACTTGACACCTTCCATGAAGACAGCCACAGGGGCTAACAAGACAAAGGACATAATTGTTATTATTGAGAACAGAGTAATGTTGTCCATGGATTCCTGTGAATAAACAGAACAAAAATCATGCACCAATTCAGAAAAAAATAATTCAAAATTGAAGTGTTAGGGTAATATCAGGAGACATTGACACATGCAATCGATGTCAAAATGTGGTTCGTTCGATACAGAAGAATGAAAACAAATCCAGTAAACTAATGACTGCAATGATATGAATCTAGAAAAGCAGGGAATACCTCTTTCTTAACCATGACCTTCTTGCTCAATACATTACGAGATTGGTTTGTCAAATTGGAAGCCATTGCACTCCAAAACCCAGCCCTTTTTTCAGAAACATAACAATAAGAGCACATCATAATTTAATCACATTAGAAAAACCCTCCTAAGAAAAACTACATGTCAAAATTGTATTGTGCGATGACAATTACACACATATCCATACACGATTCTTACCAATTGAAAGATGCCTCAGTTGCTGATGCAAGTGCTACGCCACCAACAATTGGTAACAGGGAAGCAACTACCCAGGGGGTAGGAAACTGTACAACCAGAATGAAAAGAAATTGAGTTAAAACAACTTAAATAGCTTTCTGACAACAATAAAGCTACAAATTCTTCAACTAGTTTCACAAAATGTGTTATGCCCACAAAGGACAAATTCACAAATCACTCAACTTCATCCACATTTTCAAGAAATGCAAATAAGGCCAAAAAAAAAAATATGCATAAAGAAATTCTCACCTCACCAAGAAACACGGCAGATAAAACAACTGAGAAGAAAGGTTCCACAGCTTTGATTGTGTGAGTGAATGAAACAGCCACTTTCCCAAGACTCACATTAGTGAATAGGTTGCCTAGCGTGTGAACCACTGCTAATGGCACAATTGCAGCAAGCTGTCAAAAGAATTGTCAAAATAAGCCTAACTTTATTCTAATCAATGACGAGAATATCATCCATTAGCTGTTCCACCATAGTTCTGGGATAAATCGAATACCTGAGCTCCACTAATTTTAGGCCTTTTGTAGAGATTGAACGTCCACATAAGAATAACTAATACTGTTCCAACAGCAAACTGGCCTACAGTGACAGTAACTGGGTTTGGATATACCTTCAAAACCTGTGACAACAAGGAGTGGAAATTATGGTTCATTCACTTTATAAAAAATTGCAATTAAATATATCAAATTAGAGATGGATTCAGTAACCATTCAAACAGAACTGCAAATATAGATTAGAAAGATTTTTCAGGTTAGTTAATCATTTTTTTTCTATATTAATGAGCCAAATTCAACATATATAATTAACTTGAACTACAATTTCACCAATGAGACCTTCAGTAATGGACGTTTTAGCACGAATTAATTTTTCAACATTCATGGTTTTCAATATAAAGAATATATGAACATGTAAAATTTTATTACCATTATATTGCTATTTTCAGATTAGTTGCATAGCACATTAAAGGGTAGAGTACAAACTTATAAGGTTTACGATCTAAAAATAAAAGTATTAAAAAAAATTTATTGATTATTACTGAACAAATTAGAAATTAGAATACTTAACATGGTTTTATTTGCCTAAAGCCCAAAATCAGTACACATTCATCAAAGATAAATTAAATCATCTAAAAAAATATCTATTGTCCCTGCATAGTCAATGAATCAGTCAAATTTTATTGCTAATACTGTCAACTTTTAGATGAGAAGATAAAAAAAGATTATACACAATGCATATATCACCGCCCACAACAAGCGTGCCAAATTCGACCACCTAAAGTTGAACTACTGCCTTTTCCCATTACCTTTTCGAGGAAACTTTCCTTAATGCATTTTGTGCTCAAACAAACACTATAATAAAAGCAAATCGTACATTTTAACGGACTAACAGTAAAACACTTTATGGAAATTCTTCGGAGTAACATAAATCAGCAGTATTCCACAAAATTCTTCGTAATAATATAAATCAGCAGTATATCCAAACGATCTAACATTTGCAACTCAAAAGAAATTCGCAATTGTCAGTCATTTTACCATACTCATTCAAAACAAATTGAAACTACAATCAAAACTTAAAGAGTCATAAAAAAATAAATCATTCAAATAATAATAAAAAAGATGAACCTGTTTATTGTAGATATTGAAGTATATATTGAAAAGATACCAAAGACCAAACAACAATCCAAGTTCCAGAGTCTTCATCAAGCTATTGGACTTGTCGTCTTCACCAGCACTTTCTGGAACAGCCGCCGCCCTAACCTCGAAGCCGTCAGTTGTAGGTTGAGAAACAAGAGGAGGCAGCGGATTCCATGGCCTGGAAAGCGAGGGAGACGAAGAAAACGACCAGGATCGGCGGGGGAAAACGACATTACTAGATGTGTTTAGATATTGGCGTTTGGAGGAGGCGCGAATAGGATCAAATCTAGCAACAAAGGTAGGGTTAATTAGAGGTTGTCTAGACTTGAGAAGGGTGAAATTAGGAGAAGAAGAAACAGTGAAGGCTGCGCTCTGCATTTTCGAGATCCGAAAAACTGAACGACGGCTGAATGTTTGTTTTGTTTAGAGAGAAATAAGAGAAGAGAGGATTAATAATTAACACATGATTTCGTTTGTAAAAGCCTGGAGTCCACCCAGAGAAGACTAGCACGATGTTTAGGTTCGGTGTAAGAATTGGCCTATATATGGCAACTGAAAATTCCAAAAAGAGAGAAATATTTAATAAAATAACCATTTTTCTAACTAATATTGTTAGAATACTCCTTGAAAATTTAAAATTCAGTTAATAGTAAATAAATAAATTTAAAAATAAATAAATAATTAAAAAGTAATAATTTTAATATATCAAAATTCTATCAATATTTTTTTTTTCTCTCCTCAATTTATTTTTTATATTAATTTATTTTTATTTTTATTTTTTTATTATAGCTATTTTATAATCATATTTTATTTAAAATAATTATTTTTAATAAATATTTTTAGAATATTTATTAAAAAACTAATAAAATAATAGAAGAAAGTGGAAATGTATTTTGACCCTCTGTTGGGAAAAAAGATCCTTCAGTTTTCAGATATAAATGACAGGTAAATTTTAACAGTACATATTGTGTAGGACTTCGAACTTGGGATCAAAAGCCTCAAACTTAGCCATTAAAACTTGTTACCATTGGCTGAAACTTCAGATCTCGAAAAAGTGTTTGCTGATTCGGAAATTCAATTCCACCGACCAGCATTTTGGTTACGAAATTGGAATCTACCAAATTCTTAATCTCAAATATAGTTGTCTTTTCTTGTTTTTTATGTACCACTATGTAGAAATGTATCAAGTGTTTCCTAAAAGAATATATATTAATTAATTTCTTCTTTAAAAATTTTACTTGGATTGATACTTGAGAGTTTTTAGTTTTATAGTAGATTCTAATATCACTGTGCTAAAGACTCTTGATATGCAATGAAATTATTGTGAGAGAGGGGAGATAGGGCACCTGAAATTAAAAAATATTAAAATAAAATAAAATTGAATATTTAATTTCTTGAGTTTTTGGATATTCTGGGTATCCGACAAAATCTGTACTTGTCATGCCCAGTATCAATTTGTCAAGTTGCAGGAATAGTGAGAACCAGCCAGAGTGGTTGGCGGTTCCAAGTTTGTAGGCGTTGGAGATTCAGATTCTCCAACTTTTCAGCTATTAGTGCAAGTCCCAAATGGCAATAAGGCAAGAATCAGGGGGGAGGGCCAATTATTATTATTATTTTTATTTTCATTTTTTGCTTTTCTTTCCTATCAAACATAGGTTAAAAATAAGGAGTTTTGAATTCACTTCTCAAATAAAATAATTTTTTTTCAACTTAATGACTTAAAAAAATCAAAATTTTATTCCCTTTTTTCAATTTTGTTCAAAATTTTAAATTTTATCGATTTTATCATTTTAAAATTAGTTATAATTATAGTCAATTCTTAAAAAGTATAATTAAAAGAGTTTTTTGTTATATGATATTATATTTAATATGGATTAAAAATATTATTTTACTTATTTTTTATTTATTAAAAATATTTCATATTTAAATTGATTATGCAATAATTATCACTAAAATATATTTGGGTTTACAAAAAAATATATTTTGATTGAAAAATTTTATTTTATTTGAATAATATTTTGAAGAATATTTTTTGTTGTCATATTAATAATTTAATTTCTTTTAACATATAAAAAATTAATTTTTATTTTTATTTTTACAAAGAAAAAATAAATTAAAAATTTAATTCAAATTAATAATATATATCAAATTAAAATATTTTTTATTTTATAATAAAATAATATTTTTAATCCACATCAAATATCATATCATATAAAAAAACTCTCAATTCTAATGTTGAGAGTTGACTATAATTTTATTTAATTTTAAAAATTAAGATAAAATTTAAAATTTTAGACAAAATAAAAAAAATATGAAATTTTAAATTTTTTTATCATTAAGCCGAAAATATATCTACATATCAAGTGAAAAATATTAGGGATTTTTTTTTTCTTTAGAGTTTTATACTTAATTATTGCTTAAAGAAATTCATATATTGCATCTGAAGTGGGACTTTTTAATGCCAACATGCTAATGTTGTATGCTAAGCTGTACACGTGTCAATATGTAATTAGTGATACAGAATATACTTTTGGACCACGTGGCAAAAAAAGGATTATATTCCATTATGTGGCCGTTAATATTAACAAGATAAATTCATGTAAAAACTATTCTTGTTCTGTCTGGGCCTGCTAAGCCTTATGTTTTTTTTTATATAATATTAATACATATACTATTGCTGGCCTGGGGGGCCATTGCCCTTTTGGCTCAACAATCGCCCCCTGGCAAGAACTTTCATTAAAGAGACTTCAACTCCTTCAACAAAAGCCAAAATCCCCCTAAAAAAAATTACCTGCATACAATTTGCAAATGTATCAACTCTTGCTATACTGCTTAATAAATGATTCTGCAATGCTTTGTTTTTTCAAAAAAAAAAAAGTAGAATCTGAACCACAAGAAGAGATAATCCTCTTCTGAAGATTGGATACATGATAAGCACTTCCTCACATTTGCCAATCGTGTGTCAATATCATGGAATTTCACAATTATATAGCAATTCGAACAGCTTGTAGCAATTATGGTCCATTTTTATCTCCATCATTAACAGACAGCCAATATCAGAATTATATATGGGACTTAATCATCTGGTTGCTATTAGTTTACATTTTGTTTGTCCACTAGAATAAAAGAGCGCTCAATTGTAAAAGCTCCATCCCCTTATATCAGTCACCACCATATATGACAACATACTCGGTGCAAAACAAATAAGAAAATTAACAAAGTCAATTTATTGCGAAGATATCAACAATAACAACACAACTCACCATCATCTTTCAATTCTATTGTCAAAGTTGTTACATCAGAGTCCTTTCCATGAAGAATCTTAAATAAATTAATGAAGTAATATCAGGTTCTAGAGAGCTTTTCCAGTAAAATACCATGTTAACTTCATGGGATTAAGCTCACTAATATCTTCATCCACAAAATATATGAAAACCACCATAACATTATAATTTAAACCGTCTCATAAGTTCTAGATATATGCCTTGATGACATCACATAATTCATGACGTAAATACTTCAACCCCTGCAGTTTTCATTATCTGGCAAATTGGGCAAACATCTATAAACCCTGCACAATCTTTACAGAGGCACAAGTGCCTACATGGCAATAATAAGATAGCAGATTCTTTATTTTTGCAAGCTCTACACATCCTCTGTTGTTTAAAGGAGATTGGATTTGCTTCCATGACGCTTGTATAGTTTTGGTTAGCATAAGAAGCTGCATTATCTACCTCACTGTCGCCGCAGCCTTCCTTCCAATGAATAATTCCCTGTTCCATGACATGCTTCAGATTGCTCTTCAAGATGTTGACTATGGACTCATTATACCTTGCTCTGCACTGCCAGGACAGGACCTCTGTGCTCATTTGCTTAATTCTTTCCGTTAGTTCATTGTTCTTGCGATTCATGTTCTGTATTTCTAGTTCTTTTTCATGTAGCTTCTTTCCAATTCCTGTTTCTATGGCACTTAAGAAAGAAATTGTGTGTCTTTGTCCCACTTCCCTCATACCCTTCATCATATTCTCTTCCTGTTAGAAATAATCCAAATAAGCACTAAGCCATCACTGCATAATGTAAAAGCCAGCAGAAACTTTAAGATGACAGTAAACTATCTACTACAGCATAGAAAGTCTCATAAACTTAGGTTGCGAAAGGTTTCATATCTAATCTCACAACATTATAACAAAATTCTCAATCTATTGTGTCTACACTTGTTCGTTGGAATGCTAATTTGAAGATTATAAGATCAATTTCCTTTAGTGATGACAGCACAATTGGACATGCATACAAAACCTTTATTTGGTAGGAATAAAGAATAGAATTTAAATGATTCTCTTAATGACAAGATAAAAAAAACATATAAATAATGGAATACCTTTTAAGAATCAACTCTACTAGATGTACATACAACTACTCACAGGCAAGATATAATTTCCCCAAAAAATGGGTTATAGTAAGTAAAATTTCTACAGTCAATACATTTCTTTTGCTCAGTGTTGGTATGATAGATATGACGAAAATGGTAGACATAAACACTATTCTTTAAATATAACACTAAGATGTTACCTGAAGTCTGATATGATGATCCAATTCTTCTTTCTGCTGTTCCAACTCAGACTTAAGACTGTCACCTAGAGACAACATAATGGGAAGGACAGCTGTCTTGCGATCACTTGCATATGTAACAGAAGAGTTGTGTTCCTCTTCCTCAAAAGAAAGTTTCAATCCAATTGATTCAATATTAGGATCCAAAATGGTTCCAAGCTGACCAGCTTCATGTTGATGGAAGTTATTATTTAAAGATATTTGATGCTTTTGCTGTCTGAAAATAGATTGTGCGGCCCTGCCTCTTTTAGCAGGTCTCTCCTTGGTAATTGTGTGATCATTTCCCATGTGATTTACGGGACCTCCAAGGCATCCAACTGGATTTTTGGTAGATTGAAACATCAGCACATCACAATGAAAATAGGACAACCATGAGACACTCAAAGGAAGGGAAAAATGAATAAAGGAGCAAAGTGAACATAAAAAAGAAGTCCATATGCAACAAAATTAACTATAGATTGCTGCTATAACAGTATTGATATGGGAGGGGGAACTGCTCCATGTTAGTTTGGTTAAGCTTGCATTGTACAAAGCATACAACAATTCCATGACAAATATTGGAACCAAAACAATAGTAAAAAAAATGTACAGAACTCTAGATGAATAATACCACAAAAACAATGTTAGGACACCATTGCGAGAAATGGTGTTAAACATGCTCTAGCTACAATCCATAAAAAACTATAAATTAAGAAGAAAAACTAACCATCTCCAAACAATTGCAGCTGAGGTAATGCATTAACTTGACCCTGGAAGCGTTTTTCTCCAAGTGAAATTGGACTCACAGAATTGTTATTATTACCTCCCAGCATGTTCCTATATGAAAACAAGAAAGAATAACTTAATAACACTCCTTTCGTTGATCAAAATCAATTATCTATCGTCCTTACTACTTGAAGTAATCTCTCAACTCAAGCCCCTTCTTGTAAAAAAAGATAACAAATCAATATGGACTGTGAAAAAGCCCCTTTAAAAATCCAGTTCTTGTAGAGAAGAGAACGATCAAACGAAGTATGCGTTAAATATTAGTAAGCTTTGAACAGATTCCCTATAAAAGAAACACAACAACTCAGAAAAGAAGCAAGAATTTACAAAGAAATTGCCCAAAACAATTACAACCCATTTGAGCCTCTTCTTAAAATTACCCATCGCACCTCATCGTATAAAGGAATTCATCAATAACAATGCTCAAGACAATAAAAACAATCCGATACACATATTTGACCAACCCGCAACAACCCAGAAATCATATTACCCGAAACCGGCTTGAAATTGGGGAAAGCTGAAGAGATGGGAAACGAAGAAAAAGAAGGAAATGGGTAAGCGTTTTGATTATTGGTTGCGATGATGATGGTGGTGGTGGGGTGCGAAAAAGGAAGCGTGGTTGAGAGGGTGAGGTGAAGAAGAAAACCGAGGATTCCATTCGTACGGGGACTTGCTATTGTTGTTGTTGATGTTGTTGGCATTGTTGGTGGTGGTGGTGTTGGTAATTGGCATTGGTATTAGTGTTGTAATCTTCATCAGTCTCAAGGTCCAACCTGGTCAGCCTGCTTTTCGTTTTCTTACCTGTAACTTATTCAAAGCGAAATGATTCTTTTCACTGTACATTATTTATATATATATTGCCTTTTTTATCCTACTAAAATTATCAAAATATTTTTTTATTTTATTACTCTATTTATTTTATTATTTATATTTTAAAATATTTATAAGAACATATTAAAATATTTATTAATTAAATTTAAAATAATTTATTTAATTTTATATTTTTAATTTTATTTTAAATTAATTTATTATATTTTAATTAAATGTTATAAGGATAAAATAAAAAAAATAAATATTATTTTAAAAATTTTAACTGATAATTAAAAATATAAATGAATAAATTTTTAAAACTACAGATTAAAAAAATATAGAAAATATATAATATGATTTTATTTTTATTGTAAACATCTAATTTACTTGAATTATTATAAGAACATCAACTTACAATTACTTAGATATAAGAATAAATTTTTGATATGTGTACACGTATTAATATCAAAATTTAAATATTATCGATGTTAATTATTTTAATATTATTAAATTATTAATCACATTAAAAATGATAAATGATAAAATAATTTTTTTATAAAAAAATCAAAATAATATTATAATTTTTACAATAAAAATATTTTCACTTTTAAATTTAAATATTATACAAAATTATATTATTATAAAAGCATGAGTTCGAAATAACTTAAATAGTGTACAAAGTATTCATAATAGTACACATATAGAAAAAAAAAATAGTAAGATTTGAATCATGTTTATTAACAAATTGAATTGATTTAGCTGGATTAAACAAAATTAGGTTAGATTATCAAAACTTTAAACTCTTGATTTATATTGGTCTAATTTTAGAGTCTAAGATACTAATATGTTTAATTAGAGTATTTTTAATGGCATTTTTTATTTTAAAGAGTATTTTTAAAATAAAATAAAAACATTTTAATCAAATTTTAAATATGCAAAATGTAATTTTTAAAATTTAATTGATTCTTTAATTAAATATGTGAAAATTTTATTAAATATTATATATAAAAGTTATAAAATATATTAATTTATTATTATAGAAAATTTGAGATATATAAAAATCCAAGTAATTGAATGGATCAAATTACTTAAAGTCCTACATAGAATGTATTTTCATATTAGTTTACATAAAAGTCAAATATCATTAGATCGAGATCGAGACCAAATTAAAAGACAAAAGTCCGTCATTCAAATGCAATGGGTGGTCCATATGAAACACTAGCCCACTAACTAAGACGAATTATGTTTGTTTAGCCTAATTTCAGGATTTATTGGAGTTCGTTTGACATTGAATTTAAATTTACTTATTAAAATGTTATTTTGATTTTTAATTAAAAATTATATTTAATATGATATTTGTGTTGGCATATGGAATTCGATAAAAATATAATTTCAATTTAGAATAAATTATTATAATATTACTGAAATTTATTTTAATTAATATTTTTGTTCTTATTATAAAAAAATTAGGATTTTTAATTTTTAATAGATGCAAAGTTCGAACATATAATTATACTTCAAAATTTTAGTAGTTGTTTGGTAATTTAATAGCAAAAATAGATTTTATTAAAATAAATTTTGAATAATAAATTTTAAAATAAATTATTCATGATATCTTAAAAATCAAAATAAAATTATATTAAAAATGAATTTTAATATTAATTGCCAAACACTTAATCAGCTTTCACTGTAGCTGAAACAAGATTTTTGAAGCTCCTCAAATACCTCCTTAATATGTATTAGGTAATTTAATTGTCAAATTGAATTTTATTGTAAAATAATAAATTTTTTGCATAATGAAATTTTGTGAAATAAGTTGTAAGTGGTGATTTCACAAAAGTTTTATTTGACACTTAATATTATGCGTGGCAAAATAAATTCGAATCTGAAAATTTAAAAATTTAATTTCACTCGTTCGATATCGAATCTTATTCATATTTGATTTAATTTTAATAATCAACAATTCAAAATTTAAATTATTTGATATGAAAATGATTCATATTCAAAAATTAATCGATATGATAAAAATTTGAACCTGTTAATAAACTAATTCGAGAAGATATAAAATTCGTTTGTTGATCCACCCAAATGACTGAAAATCCGATAATTATCCAATATAAAAATGACCTGAATTCGATATTAGATTAATCTGAAATGACCTAAATCTGGACGTAACCCAATTCGAATAGTAACCTAAATCGAAGATCACTCAAATTCGAAATAACCGAAATATGAGATGATTCAAATTAAAAATAATTCGATTCAAAATCGCTCGATACTTAAAAAAAACCTAAAATTTGTATATAATTATAAATGAAAAAAATATAAATTATAAAATTATTTACTTAATTTTCTCAAAAATTTTAATATGAATTCTTGTGGTGTATATATATATAAGTGCATTAACACATAATACTCCCAAACTTTTTCTTACAATAACTTATATATACATATGATTAAGTAAAATTAATTTAATATAATTTGGTAACACTTAAAATTCCATTTTATTATTTTTGATTATAGAAATAAATATTTTTTTTCATTATAGTAGAAATATGAATTGAAACACAATAGTTAATAATATGTTAAATTTTTAAATTGAATTATTTATGAAAATAAATTATGCAATGAATATAGAAATTATTATATACCAATTGGTTTTATTTTAAATTGATGGATAAATATGATTATTGAAAATTGAAATTAATATTTACATGAATCAATATAAATTGAATTGATGATCTAATTAATTCATGTAATTGATAATTAAATGTTACATATAAAATTCATATTTTAAATTTTATCATAATTAATAAAGAATCTAGTATTCCACTGCAATAAATTCATCCGAAACCCGAATGAATAACCCTGATAATTGAGATAATTCAATATGATGGTGACCCAAAACTCAATAGTGACTCAAGTAGTTAACAATCTAATCCGATAATGATCAGAATTTGATCATGACTGACTTTTTGATAATCCAACTTGTTGACAATTTGATATGATGATAACTTAAACTCAATGATGATCTAACTCATAAATTAACCCAATTTATTGATTATCTAATTCAATTGATAAGTCAAATTAATAATTATTTGATCTGATTAATAACCTAATTCGATGATAAAATTATCCCGTAATAACTTGAACTCAAAATTATTCCAATCTAACTTTAATCCGAACTCAAAATGATCAAATATAAAACTGACTCAATCCATCTATTTGCCATTTATACTTAAAATCCACTAAAGTTTTATTTGACACTTAAAATCCACTAATTCTTATCATTATCAAACACTTAATTAACTAAAAATTTTTATTTATTATAATAAATTGAAATTTTGAAACTTTGCATTTTTATTTCGATCAGGAATGTTTGGCTAAGAATAAGAGGATGATAATTTTTAAGCAATCATCAAGAATTGAAATCAAAAGTATTAGCAAGTGTTGAAACGTGTAACCTTCTCTTCCGTAGAAGGATAAAAAGATCTAAACCCCAACTCCATTAATAGTAACTCGACTAAAGGTTCCCTCTCCATCCGTTTTTATCCATTTCTTTTTTCTCTCTCCAGACATGAGAGACCAACCTCTCCAAAAAAAAAACATAATAATAAATATCGCTAATTTTTCTGAAACTCCAATTTTACCCTTTCAACCATACCCTCAACCATTAAGGACCACACTCCACCAGGGCTATTTCAGTCACTTCGCACCTCAGAAAATAGATACGGTTAAAAACTCCTTACTCCTAAATTCGCTCGTCATCGCAAATGCGCATTTATCTCTCTTAGCTTCAAATAACGCTTCCTATTCTCATCTTTACAGATTTTTTTTTCTTTCTCGGGAAAGTGAAGGAAAATGCATTCGTTGACTAGTATTAATAAAGTGCTTACCGATTTCAGAGCCGGCAATAGGACGTGCTCGCCTGTTCGGAGCTCCGGTTTCGAGAGGAAACAGTGGCTGAATTTTGGGGATTCCGCGAGGAGTTGTCGGATTGTGGCGTGTTCCGTGGAGAGTAATGGGAATGGCGGCGGAGGAACGAGTTCGAGTTCGAGTTCTGGGTCGGGTATGGATTCGGATTACAGTGCGAGTTCGTTTTTATCGAAAACTAAAACTTATGCTCTGTTGAAGCAGCAAATGGAAGTCGCTGCCCAATCTGAGGTTGGCCTTCTTTAAAAATCTCTCTTATCTTTTTTCACATTTTTCTCATTTGTGTGGTTTTCATGAATTTGTTTATGGTATTTTAAGGACTACGAAGAAGCTGCTAGAATTCGTGATTCATTGAAATCATTTGAAGAAGAGGAGCCAGTTCTCCGACTTCGAAGATTGCTTAAGGAGGCCATCAGTGACGAGCGGTTTGAGGTACCATTTCCTAATAACCTTGAAATTAACTAGTTTGTTATGGTATTGAAGGACTATTGAGGATGGTTTGAAATGAACTAGTTTGAACTAAAGTTTCTTGTAGGTTACTCCATTATAGTTTTGTTTGGATTGCAGCAATGTATAAGAGCCTGCATATCTCTCTGTTCTTGAATGAGGTTGACTTGCCCATACGTACCTCCAATTTCTTTATATATAGATAGAAATTTATTTGTCTGAATCATGTTATAGAATGTGAATATATTATTTTTTTAAGCAGTTTCATTTATCATTTTCCTGATAATCTTTTATCCATTTGGTAATTATTGGCCAGGATGCTGCTAGATATCGTGATGAACTAAAAGAAATTTCACCACATTCCCTTCTGAAATGTTCAAGTGATGCAACAACCTTGGTATGCTAACAATATGAATATTGTAGTAGTGTTATTGCTGTTGTTTTAGAAATGCTATGTTCTGTACTGGCTGATATTATATGGTACATTTGAATTGTATCTTTTTTTCCCAAATCCATTATCATTTGTTGGTCGGTGTGTAATCATTTTGTTCTATCGGTACCTGATGAGTGTAGTTAAGTCTGGTTGGTTTGGAACCATGACTTTAATTATCAAATTAGAGACATTTCTGGCATTCTAAAAAATAGAGAGCTTTACTTTCTCGAAGGACCATTTTCAGGAATATGAACCTGGATAGTGATTTTTGAAGATTAGATTGTCAGTTTGAGGGTAACTTTTCTGAAATTAATGGAATAAAGGCGAGAGAGGGAACATATGAGATTACTGCTTCATTTTTTGTCAAGCTGGGATTTGGTTTCTCTACTCGACATTTGGTTAGGTATGCATAGACAGACTTGGCAAGAGATCATAGAATGTTGCTCATTGGTGGAAAAAGTTGAGTAATAGAAATTTACATGCATTGATATGAGATTGGTCGAACTCATGACTAAAATCTTTTGCATTTCAGGGGATCAGGGTTCAAGTTAGGAGTGTGTACATTGAGGGCCGAAGTCAACCTTCTAACGGGCAGTACTTCTTTGCCTACAGAATAAGAATCACCAATAACTCAGATCGTCCTGTTCAACTGCTTAGAAGACATTGGATAATCACTGACGCCAATGGAAAAACTGAAAAAGTTTGGTGAGTTATGTACTTTGCTTTTATTATTTGCTATTCTGGAGGCATTCAAGATTCTTTATTCTCTATCCATCTTTTTATTGTTCATTGGGAATGGTTTTAAAATTATATTTGTTGGACTTCCAGATTTGATTATGTATCATTGTCCATATTTCAGGGGGGTTGGAGTTATAGGTGAACAGCCAGTTATACTTCCTAGGACAGGATTTGAATACTCGTCTGCTTGTCCATTATCTACTCCCAATGGCAGAATGGTGAGTGTGGTTTCTTCTTTCTTTCACTTCTATGAAGAGTTGTCAGTTCTTTTTTCTTCTTTGGTTTTCCTGCTCCCCATCTCCCACCCCTTCTTTTTCTTTTTAAGGGTAGGGATTGTGGGGACATGGCTGGTGCTATTATTGAAGAATATGATATGCAATTAATGTTCCTCTACCCAGAAGTTCATTTTAACTGCTTTCTAAAAAGTAAGGAGACATTTGGATTTCATAAATATGTTAGGATTTTTTTTTCAACTTTTTTATTCATAATGTTATGAAATATATATTAGTTGAATCCATAATTATGAGATATGATAAAATTTTAAGTATATATTAGTTGTTCTATGAAATATATACTTAATGATGCTCAAATTGTTTACTAGTAATGTTTGCATTGTTAGCACTGGTGCTATTTGTTTTATTATGTCATTTTTTTGTAATGTTTGTTGGATTAAAATGCAATCTAATGGGAGGGAATTGGAGCTTGGACAGAAAGGTTCTTGGCGAATATCTATTAATATATATTTGGGTTCTTTTCGTTGTTTTTCTTTTAAATATTTTTATTTTTTTATGTGATAACAAGTTCCAAATTTTTGAGAATTAAATTGTCTAAGGCATGCCCTTAAATTTACTTCATTTTATACAATTGCAGGAAGGTGACTTTGAGATGAAACACATTGATAGAGTAGGCTCATCAACTTTCAATGTAGCTATTGCACCATTTTCTCTGTCAATACTAGGAGATGAAAGCGACACTTTTTGAAAATGAACTATGGTATCATCACTTTTCAGAGACAGAGGAACTGCATCTGTCCCATGTGTTGTGCCATTATCAAATTTGAGGGTTAAAAGAACTGTAAAATAGTGTATTTATTGTGCAAATGTAAAGGTCATCTCCATTACTGGGGGAATATAAGCCAATATTCTCTTAAATTGTTTGTCCAGAAGGTAATAGATTCTCATAATTATACCTAGTGAATTTATTCGAGAAATCAATTAGTAGAGATGATTAAAGATTTATTTTGTGATTTATATTACATTTTCTCCATCAAGGACGAAATTGATATAGTTGTAAACAATTACAATGTTTGAGAGATCTAAGGTCTTGTGCGAAAGGTTATTTTTACCTGTAAGAAGATGTGGTTGACACTGCTGATCATTCAAATGAGACGTCCTGTATTTGAGAATTCAGATGTGTTGTCCTGCAGAGAGTCCCTTTATATTTATGAAATTGTCAATCTTTTCTTTCTTCAAAAGCAAGTATTATAGCATTGGATTAGTTCAATGTTTAGAGTGCGTTTTTCACCAAGTTAAGGGGGTTTTAAACATTTATAATAATTCGTTCATTTTGCAGAAAATAATGACTAAAATATATTTTATGACAAATTATTTTCTATTGATTGGTTATAATATAAAATAGTTTGAGCCCATACGCTTATTCTAGCGGTAATCTTCACTTATAAATTGGTTAGATAGAAGTAATAAAACTTTTTGTTTTTTTTTTATTAAAAATGAGAAATTTTAATAATAAATTTTATTAAATGAATTGAATTTTTATCAAATCTTTTTATTTTGCCTTGGAAAATTATTTTTCATATCTTTTTTAGTATGAAAATTGATAAAATATAATTTAATTAAATTAAATTTTTGTTAAATTTTGAGTTTTGAACCAGAAGTATAATCATGCTGTTGTTTAATTGATCTTTTTACAAAAGCAAATATCCCTTTGGGCCAAAATTAAGCAGCTATTTGATTTGAATTAAATTGAATCTCACAATTTCCATGCAGATAGGTAATTGAATAAACAGACTAGGTAATTGAATAAACAGACCTAAACGTTTCTTTTCTTATTAAAGCCTATACGTACGCTACCATATATGTGCCTAAGTACTAACACATGAACTATTTTTCTGTTACTTTTACGTATTTTAATGCTTAAATGGTGCAATCAATTTAGCACGCAATTTCTACACTTCAACTCTGCACATACAGAAGAGAGAGAGAGAGAGAGCAGTCTATTTAAATTAAGATACTGACCTTATATTAGAGCTTATTGCATTACCTCAATTAAAGTTGGGATCCCTCTCTCTACTTGTCATTAATTAAACATGGAAGGTACTCTTTCTCTCTACTTACAGTAATGTTAATTTTCAATAGTTTAAAGTACATAGATTAATTTGTTAAATTTTTGTTTCTGATTGATATTGTCTGTTTATATTTGGTTCATTACCAATCTGCACATGTTATTTTCTACAATACTATAACGATCCAGACATGGCATAGTTCATGCGAAAATGACAAAACTAACAAATGGAGTTTCATTTGTTTGTTCCCTAGCTATCATCATTCGCTTGTGGACAATCAACATCTTAATTGAAAGGTTTCCTAAATGTAATTATAATTTTTTTTTTTTTTTTTTTTTTTTTTTTTTTTTTTGTATTGGTTACTATTAAGCCAGGAAATGAAATCCTTAGTCAAACTAGTGATTCCAACTTGAAACTTTTTTTTAATGAAAATTCTTTATAATATCAATTATTGTCTTATTTTATAAATATATACTTACTATATAAAAGTTTCTAAGTTAAAGAACAGATTTTTATAATTGTCAATGATATTTAATTGGGTTAATTAGAAAACATAAGAATCAAAATGTTTCTAATTTTGATAAATTTCACATGAATTTGGAATTTGATTTCAGTCAAAATTAATATTGTATTTTTTATAAATATTTGTGTCATGTCAACTCTGATATAATATTTTTTATTAATATTTTTATCATGCTAACATTTGACGTGAAAATTTTTATTAATTTTTTTATTATATTAACATCTAACATGGCAAAAAATTTTAAATTTTGTTAATTCATTAATATTATTATATATTATAAATTATTTTTTTATTATTTATTAATATTATATATATATATTATTAATAAATATTTTGGTCTAGACAATAACAACAACAACAATAATAATAATATAGAAATTAATATATTTCTTTAATTTAATATATTTTTATTCCATTTCATTTATATTTTTATATGTTAACATAATTTATTTTATTTTAATTATTTAACTATTTAAATTAATATTTTATTTAAAGTCTATTTAAACTATACTTCATATATGTATTTTTATAAATGTATTTTTTTTATTTTATATAGAATAAAAAATATATAGAATAGATATAAAATAAAAATATATATAAATAAATATCGACAATAAATCAATCTGTAAAAAATATAAAAATATATAGAAATTATAAATATATTAATATTAATTAATATTAATATATTAATTAATATATATTGATCAATATTAATTAATAATAATATTAATATATATTATTTATTAATACTAAATATTATTTTATTAATATTATTATTAATAAAATATATAATATATAATATATAAAATTAATAAATACATATAATATGTAATAATAATTAATAATTATAATACTATTTATATATAATAATATATAATAATTGTCAGTGATATTTAATTAATAATTTAGTTACTATAAGACTCTCTTTAAAAACTTTTAACTGTCTGCAAAATTAAAAAAATTGTAATAGTTTGTCATTTTATTTTTACACACAAGAGTATGTGAGAAAAGCTTTCAAATTTGTATTAATTAGATAACTTTTATAATTAATTAATTATATATTAGAAACCCTAGCTAGACTTATAATTAATTAAAATTTAGACTTTTAATCCATAATAATTAAGTAGAGGCAGATTTCCTGTTTGTGATTAGCAAACTAATTGTAATTGGGAGAAAATATATTAATATTATGATGCCATTTGTAGAATAGAATCAATCGGCCAATTCTTTGTCAAAAACAAATAATTATATATATTTGACTTGTAAAATTATAAGCAAGTTGGTTCTGCATTAAGGCATTATTAAAGGACATTCATTTTTTAATAACCAATAATTAATTTTAATATAAGATATTAAAACTATATGGTTCTTTTAAAATCTATTCCATTCCTATTTTAGTGGGTGTTTGGATAGGAAATTAAACGTTATAAACTGTATTTTAGGAGGAAATTAAGGAGTTTTGTAGTTTCTGAAGTGTTTGGATAAAAAAATGAAACTAGATTATTTTTAATATTTAACGTAAATTTTAAAAGCTGGGCGAAAAAACTTTATGATTAATACTCATTTTTAATAAAATTAATTATTTTAATAAAACACTAATTTTTATCCAAACACCTCTTTATTATTATTTTCAAGGATTTAAGGCCAAAACCTAGGCTAGCAATATCAATTAATATATTTTTATCATTATTAGGGCATGGATCGCAAATAAAGGTTGCACCCATTACTAAGGAACTTGTAACGTGTGTCAAGTTTTGTTCTTGCTTGGTTACCACGTTTGTCTCACATTAACTTGTCTTTATCCTATGTTGTTGGTTTTTTTTTTTTTTTTTTTAAACTGTCGTCAAAAAACAAAAACCATTCTCTTAAGGATGTGACCCTTCTCTCACTTTCCCCATATTATTATTATTATTATTATTATTATTTAACTATCTTTCTTTCATCTTTCCGACCCTCGTATTATTGCACACTTAAGCTAAAGTGCATATATAATTTTAATTACTCAATTCATTTTATAATAAATATTTTAATTATAAAATATATAATTATCTATTTTAATATTTTTAATTTATTTATTATTTTAATTAATTTATTACTTTAATCTCTTTTTATCTTTATAATTATCTCATATTTTATATTTTTTAATTTTTATCTCTATTTTAAATATATTTTTTAATAAGATATTATTTTAATGTTAAAATTAAATATAGTTTGAATTAAAAAATAAAATAATTAAATTGAGACATGCTAAAAAAAATTATAATATTTGTTATAAAATTAAAAAAAATATAAATTTAAGTTTAAATTATTTTTCTTACATTATATATATATATCTGAGTTTAAATAATTTCTCTCGCATAATTAAATATAATTTGAGTTTAAATAATTTATCTCGCATAGTTAAATATAATTTAATAGTTAGTATATGATTAAGATTTCTGTTCCTATACATTAAAAAAGAATCACTCCTTTCATAATGTTAAAAAAACTCACATATAATTGGTTCATTAAAATATGTATTAAAATATTCTTAATCAATTATTTTGAATCCATCAAAACTAAATTAACAAAAAAAATATTGTTGCTTGATTACAAATCATACAAGAAGTTATAAAAGCATGTCTTTACCATTGGGTAGATCGTAAATATATATATATATATATATATTAATTTCTTATCAGGAACGAAGGCATGTGAAGTCTAAATTAACCTAAACTACCCAAAAAAAAAAAAAAACTTTTAACTTATAAAAAATAATTTTATTCAGTTTTTTATAAAATATCTTTTTCGACCTTACCCAAATCAATTTTTTATACATAAAAATTTTATCGACCAATACATAATTAATCTTATGACTTCATCTCTATTTCTCATTATTAAAAATATATATTTTCTCTTTTAAATATCTTGATATATATAAAAAAATAAAATTCAATGAAGAAATATTATATATATAAATTTATTTTCGGATTTTATTAAGAATTTTTTATTTAATTGATGATATGTAAATTATTTCCAAAAGAAAAATAGAACAAATCCTCTCTCTCTCACCTGCCAACTCATTTCTTTTATTTGCTTTTTGTTACTTTTCTTTTCTATAATTGGCAGTGACAGTAAAAAATACTTAAAAAATAAATAAATAAATAAAGCCATTAACGTCGGTGAAAAAGTTGAGAGGTGAGAAGCGTCACCGCCGGGTGAATCAATTCAAATACCCCGATAAAAACCAAGCTCGATGTGTACTTCACGTTCTATTCTGTTATGATGCGACTTCGTTTAATGACCCCAACAAAGATTCCTAATTGGCCGCGTGCCATTCAAATTGCACAACTACCAATCTTTGACAGCCACGTCTCACCTCAAAACTAAGCCAAAAGTTGCTTAGATGACTGCTTAATTAAACAAAATTTACTGTTATATCAATGGAACACACTAAAATTTTTTGATTAATATTACCCAATTATTTTTCAGGAGTATAAAATTTTGAATTTAAAATTTAATTTATCATTAAAGTGTATATAATTCAATTAGGGTGTTATAAATATTTATTGTATGACAATTTATTAGTTTAATTTGATTTACTATAAATTAAAATAATTTTTTAATTTTAAAATTACCCAAATCAAATCAAACATTAAATTATCCAAAATTAATTTTTACTATTTATGAACACTCTTGTGCATAACATAAGCTAAGCTGGTGTGGAAGAAACAGCTGTGACCTTTTTGGGTGACAGGCAATAGGTCAAAGGAGTCATAATAGGGACCCACCCAAACAATGAGCAATTGAGCATCACCTATCTCATGCTTTAACTGAAAGCTAAAAGGCTAACATCATGATTTCTAATCACCCTTTCCGCATAATTAACTGACTAATCCTGCCCACAATCAACCAAACACTTCTCTTAAAAAAAAGGGTCTTGTTTAGTGTTAGTTGATAAAATCATTTTTATAAAAAAAAAAAATGATAAAATCATGAAACTCATCAAATGGCTTTAATAATTGATCAAAGGATTGGATTTGGGGGTCTATCATCTGTATATCCAGATATGGAGCTACAGTGTACAATAATATTCTTTACATTTTACCCAGTTGCTTTATTCCTTCTTAAGCTGCTCACAACACAACACAACACACCAAGAACCATTATTCTTTAACTCCCAAAACTAAAACCCAACTGGCAACCCAATATCCAAAATTATTTTTTTATTATATAAAATAAAAGAAATTTTTTGAAAAGACTAAAAAAAGACTGCAAATTCAAGAAAAGTGTACAAGAACTTGCATTGCATGTCCTAATAAAAGAATTTTATATTTGCATGTATATAGAGGAGATTGGGACTGTACAAAGTCTACAGACAATCTCTGATCCATTTTCAAGATTTGATTTCTTGATATTGTATGTGAAAAAGAAAGAAGCTTGGGCTCAAAGCAGTCTACCCTTTTTCTATTTTTTTTTTTTAATTTAATTTTCTATAAGGCATAGATAGAAGCAAAGCATCTCCTCGTAGGCTCTTGCACACCGTCACATTTTCTTTGCTTTCCCCTGTAAGTATCCAATCCACCTTTCCTTTCCTTAGAATTTAGCTGCTTTCTTTTGTGTGTTGTTTTTAATATAATATATTTGAATTTATCTTTCTTTGCAAGAACCCACCTAAAGTTTGGAACTTTGATGAGTTTTTGCCATTGATGAGGTCAAAATTAACCTGTGATTTTAATATTGTGAATTTCCCATTGTCCAAAATCTTCCCCTGTTTGTTGTGAAGTTGATGTTTTTATATGAGCACCCATATAACTAATGGGAACTTCTTCTTAAACTTCTCTTGTCTAATGAACTTTGGGTCTCCCATAACAATAAGGTCTCATAAATGTGTGACCTTCTGATTTGCATTTCAGTGATTTCTTATTGTTGTTTTTTATCTATTCTTTCTTTCCTTAATTGCTTCTCCTTATATACAGTTTCTCAGTCTTTCCCCTCCGGATGTCATTACAATATTTTCATGTTTTGTCATAAATTCTTTCGAGCAAATTCAATTTCTTGAATTATTCTAACCATTCTTTTGTAGGTATTCTAATTATTTCATTTATCTTTGATTTATCCAAATTCTTCTTCATTTTCTTCCTTCCCCTGTGACAATTTTTGAAGAAAAAAAAAAATTCGACCACTATAATCAGAGAAGTAGAAGTGACAAAATGAGTTTTATAACAGGATCCTCCCAAAATACTTGGCATCCAGCCATGACTGCTAATACAACAATAGCCGGATACTGGCTAAACTGGAGGTTCTTCCTTTGTATCATTTGGGTCTTAATATCCATTACCATTGCTTCAATTATCATTTGGAAAAATGAAAATTTTCACAAAGTAGAAAGAGAGAATGGAGAGAACAAACAAGAAACAGAAGCAGAAGTAGATTTGTATGATGATGAGACTTGGAGACCATGCCTTAAAGGAATCCATCCTGCCTGGTTGCTAGCTTTCAGAGTTTTTGCTTTCCTTTCTCTTATAGGGCTACTGATTGTGGTTGTTCTTGTGGATGGAGGCAGCATGTTTTACTTCTATACTCAGTAAGTTATCCCTTTTCTCGATATTGTCTCATTTTCATTTAGTCTTGCAATGAGAGAAATAGAAAAAGACGTGAACTTTCATTTCAAACAGCAATTTTTGTAACTTCTAGTTGATTATTTGAATTATGGATTGATCAATGATGACTCTTGGTAACGAACAGATGGACATTTGCATTGGTCACCATTTACTTTGGGGTAAGTGTTATGCCTTGGAACAATTCTCAAAGTGCTTTCAATACATGAAGGATTTCCATTTTTCTTTATCTGTTAAATGCTTAGTAATTGAAATTATCATTTGTAGCTTGGGTCAGTACTCTCCATTCGCGGATGTTACCTGTATCACAGAAGAGTTAGTGGGGATAAGGTTGATAATGTAGAGGTAGATTCAGAACAAGGAAACTATGCAACTCCTGCAGAAAGTTCCAATACTTCCATAGAAGAGAGAAGCTCAAATTTCAACCAACAACTTGACAGAAGGCAACCTGCAGGGAAATGGGTTTATGTTTTTCAAATAGTTTTCCAGGTAAATTATATTAGCTAGTGAATTTGACCAAAATTTTGCCACTTTATCTTTAATACAAAAAAATGTTTTATATTTTTATCTGACATTTTTACTTATATGGAAATAGATGAACGCAGGAGCTGTCATGCTCACAGATTGTATATTTTGGTTTGTACTTGTTCCATTTCTAGCAATCAAGGATTATCATCTTACTGCAGTAAGTATCATTTTAAAAATTCTATTGCTAGTCATATTAATTTTAAAGAATACACTGCTGCTTTCATAATTTGTTTCCTAAACAATGTGTTTGTTTTTTCCTCATGACAGTTGGTTATAAGTATGCATTCTTTGAATGCTATTTTCCTACTTGGTGATACCGCTTTAAATTGCATGGTAAGCTGCTTTTTCTTCAGTCACAAATCATTTCCAACTCTTTTTATAAAGAGCATCCCCAGTGTATTATACTCCCTGCTTTCTAACTAATTCCAAGAAATTTTTTTTCCAGCGCTTTCCTTGGTTTCGGATTGCATATTTCTTTATATGGACAATAACATATGTCCTATTCCAGTGGATTGTCCATTCTTGTGTCAGAATTTGGTAAAATCATTTTCTATTCTCATTATGAGCCTTCAAATATATATATATATATATATATATATATATATATATATAATTTTATTTTATTTTTTTTTTTGAGGTGTGTTCATTTTTCTATTAACCACTACTTTTCTGTTATTGTCTAAACAGGTGGCCATATCCATTCCTTGACTTGTCATCTTCATATGCCCCTTTATGGTGAGGATGATCTTCATATGATTAAGGCTTAAATTTATAATAGGCTTTTTCACAATTTTTTTTTTTTTTTTAATTTTCAAGAATCATTGTGAAAATTGATCCCTTATGTTGTCATTAATTTTAGTATTAGAATCATTTTTCATTAAGCATTTATTTAGTGCTTGCACATTATAATTATATAAACAAGTAAATACTAACCTATTTATTTGTCTGATTTTCATTGCATTGAAGGTATTTCTCTGTGGCAGTGATGCATATCCCATGCTATGGTATTTTTGCTTTTATTATAAAGCTGAAACACACTCTATTCTCAAGATGGTTCCCCGAGTCCTATCAATGTTTAAGGAAGCAGTAGTTGAAAACTTAGGAAGCTAATTAAACCAATTTCATGGCCTCGAAGAAAATGTGAATTATCAGGATAGAAAGTTGCAGAAACAGAATAGAGAAGACCAGAATTAACAAAAGAGATTAAGGACATCCTTTGTTCTTAACAGAGCAGATAGCAAAAAAGAAATTCATTTCAGTTTGTAAGTTTTGGAAGATACACAATGGTCTAACAAGAAAAGCAGCAATCTTTAGCTTGTGTAGCCATTGTTAGAGTAGCATATGATGATTGTAATTATGTAAAGATATTGGAAAGAATTCAAAGTAAAATTCTAATTGTTCTCAATCTCCACTTTCAATTTTACAGTTGTTAATTATTTACTATTTGATTTTCTTCTTTTTGTATACAATATTTTGGTTTGGCATCAGGTGGAATTGATTTAGTGGGTGCGTTTATTAAAGTTAGAGGGTCACATATTCCACGCAAGTTTTTTCTCTAATTAAAGCCTCCAAGTTATTAACTAACCATTAACTATTTTCGTAAACTAGATTCTAGTGCCACTGAAAATATAAAAAATGGGGATTTTGGTATAAATATAATAAGCTGATCTGCCACTCTGAGAATGGTGGCAGAAATGGCATATATGGAGGTTTGAATCCTTCCCATAAATCATGGCAAAAAGAACAAACATGAACTTTTCTTATTTAATTAGCCTGCTCTATATTTATCATCATATTATTGCAATATAAAGATATATCCACATTCACAAAAGGGATTCTCATGGCCTATAGAGTGTACATAACCTATCAAAAGAGAAGAAATCAAAGAAGAATAGCATACTTCACAAATTCTGATTCTAGCAAAGCATAACAAATGACATTAGGATGATTTTGTATAATGGTCACCGACTGCTTTTTCCAAGTGATTATTTTCTCCTCTTATTCTGGTCTACCAACGGCTTTTGTGTTCTACCAGGACCCATCAGCCACAAATAAAAAGATAAAAGAAAAAGGTTGCCTGGCTGCTTTAGGAGTTAGCTTATTTCCACTTGTTTGTACTGAATTGAACAATTATTCTTTGGATTTTGTGTTTAGCTACTACCTCTTTCTTTACTCCATTTTTATAAAAACCCCATGTCTAAAAATTCATCAAGATATCCTGCTTTGGCATAATCAATCTCTCACAAAAATAATAATATTAATAAAATCATAATTACAAAGAATACACCCAAAAACTGAGGGAAAAAAAAAAAAACCTCAATCGTTTGCTACGATGGTGTAGGCAACTTCTGATTATCCAGAGAACATAAATGAAGTCCATCTTTATCAAGACATTATACAAATGGTACATTACAATTACAGGTGATCAAAGAGGAGTGCTTGGCAAAGAACCCATTAAAATAACATTGTCACTGTCCTTATGACCCTTTGGCATTTCTGGTTTTGCCCTTGAAAATAGTCCAGAGAGCAATGCCATAGACGAACCAGAGCTTGATCCCCTTCCCAACAAGTCTCTAGCCTTACGACCCAGCTTATTAGTGGCCCCCATGGTCTTCTCCACCTCAATAAGTGCCCCACAAGAACAGTTTGTGAGCCTTCTAAAGCAACGCTTGTGGAATACAGATTCACAAGAGGTACACCTTTCAATCTCACCTTCCTGTTTGAGTTTTGTTTTTCTACTGTCAGAATAAATACAAGTGAAATTTCAAGAAAAAAATGTATTATGTATCCTAGGGTTTGGCCAAATTCCACCCACAAGGTTTGCAGTCTATTACAGCACTTTTTGGTTTGCTCGACTGGCAAAAGTCCTTGTGCTGACATATGATGTTGACTTGGCAACGGTGTGGCACAGAATGTAGATGGCACATCAACTCAATGACTTCAGCAACCAGAGCTAACCTCGTAGAACCACAAATACATATGTTCGTTTCGCCAAATTTCAATTATTATTATTTTTTTTTATAAAAACTACACTTTGAACTTCTCTTTATTTTTGCCAACTTTCAATAGTCAATTATAGCAATTCATACGGGAGCTTTGAGCTTTATAGGCAAAAACATACATTATAAATTCAAAATCATGCAGGAAAAAAAAATCTCATGCTTCGAAAATCCAAATCTTTTGAAGCTCATACTTGCTGATTTAGATATTCCAATTGGCAAAGCCCAAAGAACTACACTTATTCAAACTACAAGGACCATGCACTAAAGTAAAATACCAACGTCAGGCTAGCAACCTAATTTGCCATGTCATTAAATGGTAACATTTTCTTTCTGAGGTAATTTTAATGATCATGTCAATGTGAAACCATAGCTATAAATGAATGCTCACCTGAAAAGGGAAAATGAGTGAAGATGGATCATGACAAGCTTGTCGGGCACTGCAGGGAACACCCACATCACAGCATATGAGGCACTGATCTATTATATGTTCCAGAATTTTACTTAAGACAGTCTCCACCATCACAGGCAATGCTGCATTATAGGTAGAAAGAATAAAAAGAGTCACACAGATACACAGCGAGATCAGATATACAAATGCAACTTCTAAGATGTATTTACTTCATCTAATAAGAAGGAAAATGAAGGATTCAACAATGAAAGTATGCATTGGAAGAAATCAAGTCTGCTGGGTGCAGAATACAAGAAAAAGCTTGTCACTTGGCATTCTCAGTACCATATAAGCAGAGATCTCACATAACCACCTCTTAAACTCTGAGGCCCATTAGTATTCTAATGCACATATATGCAAAATATATCAATGCAGGCTCATAACATACATTTAACATTGCAGTATGTGTCAGTTAAGGCATATAGAAATGGATTAAACTGAAGGGCATAAGGTTCAATGAAATGGCCTCCCACCAAAATACTAAAGCAATAGTTAGCCTGTGATCAGATATTAACCTGCAAAAGCCCCTTTTGAGAGATCAATAAGGTCTCTAAGTGCAAAAAAATCATTGCTTTCGAGAAGATATCTACGAGATCCAAGTCCTCTGTTGATTGTCCGCCGGAATGGGCAGCGAACATATGGAAGCATAGTTCCTATTTTTTTCCGGACACTCATAATATGCTGGAGGGCTGGGACCTTTGAGAATAGGAAAGGATTAACTGCACTCACACAAAGCATGGGCTGCAACACATAATTATTAGTACATCTCACACAAGCTCAGATTAAAACCAAACATGAATTGTAAGCTTACCTAGAATCTAAAATATTCAAGCCTGTATATAATCAAATAACATGTGCATGTGTGAATCATTTCAATGCAGATATTAAGAAAATAAATTAAATTTAGTTTTGCTACATATAGCCATATCACAGATTCTCTGAAATACAGGGCAGTCCAAACTCATAAGCTTATAATAGTCTAACCAAATATGACCAAGAAAAGATAGATATTTTTAGCTTTATATCACCAGTTGAACATTTAGTTTGAACCATTAAAGTTATGCAAGCAAGCGCAACAAATGCTGGAAAAATCCAATTTGTATTCCTGCTCCCACATTCCATGGTTTTAAATTGTCCCTTCCTAGTCACTTAATTTTGTTGCTTGTCCAATCAAAATCCATCCAGTCACACAGAATCCACAGATGACACAAATGAGAAAGTGTTAGTTCTGAAATTACCTGCTCATGTATAGAATCCAAGTAAGACTTGGCCAATTGAGAGACTGGATATTGATTAAAATCCCAGCAATGTAGAACTCTTGCCGGTAGAACTGCAGTTTGATTTGTATGGCAGGAAGAACAAAACAATTGACCAGTGTATTCGCAAAGTCGAGGCTTCCCCCATCCAAGTGCTTGCACAAAGTCTTGTACTAGTGTCACCCCATCATTAAAATGTTTGTGGCATCCAGCACAAGTATAATGTTGAGCTTCAAGCAACTGTTTCATAGATTTACATGCCCTAATTTCAACAATAAGTGATATTGTCTTCCCTAAAGTGGATATGTTTCCCGGCTCTGCTCCTCTATTAGAGAATATAGACCAAGGCACTGGGTTTTGTGACGCAGGGGAACTAGAAAGTGAATCTTGAGGACATAAGAACCAAAACAATGCACTTGGGGGACTAGAAAAATAACCTGAATGGATAACTGAGTGCAAGCACTCCTGAATAAGAACACTTCTCTCAGAAACAACATCTGGAGATGCATTGCCAAATATTTTTCTAGATTCCCTTTCTACAGAGGACCAAGGAAGAGGAAGAGTCCTACCCTGGTCTGCAAATAATGATTTCAGTCGACGATAGAGTGTAAAGAAATCACGATACCTACGTTCGACCTGCCACTGATTCTTTCCATTCCATACTCTTATTATATACACTGTATATTCCTTTACTCCAACCAACCTTTCACTAAGTGAGACATCTCCCTTCTTCTGCTTGGCACCAACTACTTCAATCCCATCAATTCTCAGCGGTCGTGAAATTAGTGGCAAGGCATCATCCGCACCAGATGTGGAAGCAGTTGACCCACCATCTCTTATGGGCAAAGATAGTTGTGCTTGTGACATACGATTACCCTGAGGGAACCAAGCACCCAGAGACTCGCTAGAGTCCAGCAAAATTTCTTCCATTTCATTCACAATCTCATTATAAAATTCATTAAGTTCAACTTTGTCTGCCTGCCAAAAAAGATGGAGTGCCAAAATTCAGGATGTAAAAGCCACAAGACGGATTAAAAAAGAAAAAAAAAGAAGATCTGTCATAAATAATTTTGCAACTGAAACATGAAGCATTAATCACTTCAAATTGTCATTGACTTGCATTTGCATACACACGCTGTAATACAGCATGAACCACCCTCTAATTAATCACTGAGTTTCCGGATGGCCAAGGTAGACGGTATCAGTTAACAAAAGAATAAATATAATTTACTATCATACTTATCAAAACTTGATAATTTCGTATCACCTCTGTGGGATATTTTCCACTGGAATTAACAAATATGCTTATATGCCAAATGATCCCATGGAAAGTTAGACGAGATCAATGATCAAACATACAAAAAAACTTCAACAGATAGCTAAACTCCAATATACTACGAAATGGATACTAGAACTGAGACTTGGTGCAAAAATGAATGTGCCAAACTTGTTGGATATTTTAGTTTTCACCATCAACCAAACACAAATGATGCATGTAACAAGCTGAATGCCCTATTTTCACACCAAAATGATTCTTTTCCATATGTTACGTATGATAAACCATCAGAAAGTAACATACACGATTTAATTTCATAATGTATAAGCTTCAGAATTTCGTAATAATAAATATTACTAACCAAGGGGCTGAGTAAGGATGCAAACCCAAGCACTACAAAATGAGACTTAGCTACTAATGGAGACTGACCTTAACTGGTGCAGGAAGTTCTTCAAGAATATCCACAGAAGTAGGAAATTTTTTTATTGGTGTACTACTGTTACTTTCAATCATCAATCTTGCAGAACTTAATTTATGGTCTTCAATGAACTCTGCGCTTCCATTGTCAATACATTCAGTTGGACAGGAACAGAGTTGATTAGTTGTGTCTGAAAGGGGATCTGCTTTTACAAGTAAATCCCGAGTCACTTGGGTTTCCAAAACTTTGCTTTCATCAACACCACTGATATCCTCAGATTTCATGCACAGACCTTCTTTTCCCATGTTGAAATCCATGATATTTGACCCGAAGCCCAAGGAATTTTTTTCTACAAAAGGATCCTGCTCCATCACAAAGATGTCAGTGGCAGAACAGTTCTCAAAATGTTCTGTTTTGTCATTAGCACCTTGGACTAATTTGCAGGTAACAGAAATATCTTTGAAATGTTCTTGCTCTGGCTTGTGAAAACTTGGTAAATGAGATGGTGTGATTGAAATATTTTTGTCATCTTTAGCTAATTCACGAGTTCCTTGGACCTGGCAAATAGCCACAGGAATGTCTCTCACTTTTTCTGCTTGCTCCAGTTCAGAATTCAGAGAAGCAAAAGGGTCTGCTGAAGCACTATTGAAATCTTCCACCAATTCATTGCATTCAACCAGTCTGATGCCTTCAGGTTCCATGGTTACATCTTCGCCTATATCTCTGAGATCAACAACTGGCACCCCAACTGATGTCACCGACGCCGAATTGAAGAGTTTTCTTTCAGTTTCAAAACTCTGCTCTTGCTGCTCCCGAAATTTATCCAAGGTCAGAGAAGCAAGAGTACCTCCCCCGGTTTCTAGCTCAAAACCATCCCAATCTTCTGAACCAAAGGCTACAGATGAATTGATAAGCAGTGGATTCTCATTGTCAACTTTTGCTTCCTTGCTATACTGTATGTTCCTCTGAGTAAACAAATTCTTCCTATTCTCATCATCAGAACCACAACCATACATCGAATCATCATCTTCGGAATGTTCATATCTAGATGAGGTCCCATCGTCCTCACCCTCCATCTCCCTTTGATCAAACTCTAAACCTGACACCGAAACCAGCCCACACAAGCAACCATCATCCCCTTCATTAACCACTAGACCCAAAGACCCTGTTCCATCACCGTCACCACCAATCGAGTCCCTTTCACTGCTTCCCACATTAATATTCTCTTGTCTACTATCCAATTCATTATCAATTCCACTACTTTCTCCACAAGTCCATTCACCATCATACATTTCCAATTTGCTACTCCCATTCATTGCAATCCCCACTTTGATACTCCCAGAAACTTTAGGCTCCTCCAAATTATTATCAAACCTCTCTCCCAAGCTAAAATTCTCCAAACTACCATCCAAACTCCTCAAAGACCCAAACTCAGACTCTGGAAAATCATTAATAGGTACAAACGAGCCACAAAGGCTTGGTGTGCCCATTACCGAGTTCGCACTACAGTACTTCTCGAATTCCGACTCTTCTCCACACGAGGAGTACAGCGATAGCGATCCAGGCGATGCATCGCCACCAACAGAAAACTTGAGCGGGAACGAATCAAATAGATCGAGAGAGGCGATTCCCGAGACGTCCTCAAGAGGCCCCTCCCCATTGATCATCTGACTCTTGATATTATCGGAATTTTGATAAAAATTATGACAGTCAAACCCAAAAAAAAAAAAAAAATTAGAATCGCAAAATCAATCAAGAAAAGTGACGCACCTGATTAAAGAAGGAATTCGGTTTATGGCGGAAATATAAAAAGATTAAGTGAATCGAATTGGGGAAGAGAGACAACTGAAGTTTGGCGTTGCAGAGAGTGTATGTGAGAGAGGCGATCTTTCATTAATTTGTGCTTGAAGAGAGTTATTTGTGATGTTAGTTTTGGTATATCAAGCAGTTGTTTCTTTTGTCCAAGAATGGGGGCTTGGTTTTTTCCAATTAACTGTTTCCATCTTTCATAAAAATAGATTCTCCTTCGTAAAAAAAAAAAAAAATACTTCTATTTTCATATAAATTAATTAATTTAATTAAAATAATAATTTTTATTTTATATTTTTTATAAATATATTTCATTTATATTATTAAATAATTATATTGAAAATAATTATTATTTAATATTTATCCCGTCTTAAAATAAATATCTTAATTATAAAATATATAAATATAAAGAAATTTTTTTAGATTATTTTAACTTTTATCCACTCCTAATTAAATATAATTATTTTTTTTATTATTTTAATACATCTCTTTTAATTAAATATAATTATTTTTTTTTAAATAATAATTTTTTTATTTTTTTAAATTTACATTAATTATATACACTAAATATATAAAAATATTATTAAAATATTAAGATAAAATATAATTTAAATTAAGATATTGAATAATAAAATTGAGACATAATAATAAGAAAAATTAGGACATTTATCACTTATATCAGTAAAATAGGAAAATACCTAAGATTTTGATAAATTTAAGTTTTTCTTAATATTTATTTATTTAATTTTATCTCACTTATCTATTGTTTAACCATCATCCTAAAAGATAGTTATTAGAAAAATCTAACTATTATAAGCAATAAAATTGAAACTTTGTTTTGAGTGAATGCCTTATTTATAATTTGATAAATTATAAAAAATATTTTAATATTAAATAAAATTTATATTTGCATATTTATCTTAAAAATAAATTTTATACTTTTAAAAATTATTTACCTTTTTATAGTATCAATTTTACCAGAGTTATTTGAATAATTATGTCCACTTTTAAAATAATATGACCTTACTACTAAGATAAAATACCATTCTTAAAACTTACTGCTAAGCTAAAATATCATTCTTACTTGTTAAAATTTTCTCACTTTACCATTAGATAATTTTTTATTTACCTTAATTATTCAGTTTCCTACTCTTTTCAAATTCAAATAAAGAATCAAATAAATTTGTATAAAAATACTTCAGTTTCTTATTTTTAAAAAACTTTTGAGATGATAAAAAAAATTTGATTACAAATGTAAAGTATTACAAAATTAAAATAGAGGTTTATTTAATTTTTTTAATAAAACTTAAATATACAAATTTTTCAAGGGGCTTTTCAAAATTTAGTCTTTATATTTTTCATCAACAATTTTTCACATTTAATTTTTAAGGATAATGCATCAATGCATTAACCATTAATTGAAATCATAATAAAGTCTTAATTGAAATTAAATTTATTAAAATAATAATGCATTAACCATTAACCCATTAATTAATATTCTAATAAAAGAAAGTTACTCTTTACCTAAAGGTAGGTGTATAAATAGTGTTAGTAATGAAATTTTATAAATTTATATAATTAGTATTAAATAATTAAATAATATTATATCCGTCCTAAAAGATTAGTTCACTTTTCTTTTTCATTCATTTGAAATTATAGTTTATTTTTTTTTTAATTGGTGGTTGATATGTTAATTTATTAATATATTCTTATTTAATATTTCACTACACTATATTTTTATTAACAATTAAGTAATTAAATATTAAATTAAACAATACATACACAATATAATTAAATGAAATTTTATTGGTTATAAAATTTTATTGGAGAAGTGATGAGATTTAATATTAAATAAAATTTCATTGATAATGAAATTGTATTGATTTGTATAATTAATATTAAAAATTAAATAATAATAATTTTTAATATATTTATTTATTAATATAAATAAAGAATATTTGTGAAAAATATAAAGTAAAAATTATTATTTTAATTAAATTAATTATTTTTTTTAGTTTATGTGGAAATAGAGATAGAATTATTTTTTCTGAATGGAAGTAATAATCATTTATAAGATAATTATTTATTAATATAAATATAAAATATTTTTGAAAATATAAAATAAAAATTATTAATCTAATTTAATTTATATTTTTTTTTTAATTTATGTGAAAATAAAAGTAGATATATATATATATATATTTTTTATAGGAGAGTAGTATTTTTTTTGCAAAGTACTGAAAAAAAAGTGAAACAAAAATTAACTCACTCTCCTTTTCTTTTCGCATATGCCTGCCGCATGGCAATTGGCGACACTAATTTGAGGGTCGAGAGTGTCTATGTATCAAAAATACATTAACCTATACTGTATTGATTTTTTTAAATTTCAAAAAAAATTTGTACAAATTTTTGAAAATTATAATATTATAATATTCATTATAACGATTTCAATGGCATATTTTTTATATGAAACAAAAATTAAATGGATTTAAAATATATATTAGAAGTATATTAAATTTAGACCATTAAATTTTAACGATTTAAATTTAAAATACTTATATTATATATATGTTAGAAATGTGTTAAATTTAGACCATTAAATTTTAACGGTTTAAATTTAAAATACTTATATTATATTTTTTGAATTTATTTAATTTTTATTTCATATAAAAATATATTATTAGATTTATTATAATAAATATTATAATATTATAATTTTTAAAATTTATACAAAATTTTTTAAATTTTAAAAAATTAACATAAAAAAAAATTAATATATTTTTAACACATCAACTGCGCTAGAACTTAATTTGGAGTATATCATAGTTGTGGTCACATGAAAACTGAAAAGCTTAAACCCAACCTTTTTTTTTTTTTTTATTTAATTTCAGCCAGATAAACAAAGCCTAAACATTGTCTCTCGCTCTCTCTCTCTCTCACTTTATTTGTCGTCTTTCTAAATTCTATCTGTCCCTTTCTCCAGCTCCGGCACCGCCAACTCCGACGAGTTTTCTTAGCCTACGCAGCTCCCAGTCCTTCCAAGGATCAAACTTTGACGAAGTTCCTCCTCGAACACATCATTAAATTATTTTGTAATGGTTTACCCTCAGTTTCTGATTCTTCATATAAAACTGGTTCATGCAAATGCTGTAAAGTTCAACTCAAAACTCTTCGATTTCTTTTAGATCTTACCAACTTGGGTAGAATCAAAGAAAATCCTACATCAAAAAGTAGGCATGAGACATGGATTGAATTGAAATGAAAATGTTACAGGTTTTGGCATCTTCGGCTTGTTGTTCCTCTCTCTTTGTGAAAAAATTTAAACAATTAGGTCAGGTTATATTGTAGAAATGCATTACAATCAGCTAGCTTGCCGTCAACAACAGCACCTATTGAGGTCCAAGAACCCAGTTTTTTCTTGTTTATATTTTCTAATGTGGTCGGAGGAAAGCATATAAAAAATGTTTGAATTTATTTAAAATAATCACAAAATATAATTTTAAAATTTAAAAAATATTATTTTTTTTAATATTTAAATAATTAATTTAAAAAAAAAAAAAAAAAAAATATGATAATTTTTTTTTTAAACAACGTTCGCTCACCCGATACTCAGACCTATTATCGAATTTTATTCGAGTGATTAGAGATAAGGTATTTTGCTATGACCAACCGACTTGGACCGATTTCCTTTTTTTAGGTGGAATCGGTTGGACATAACCAAATTTGACAAAATTGATGATTAAAGTTTCACGACATTATAAATAAAAGGCATTTATGTAATTATATTGTTTTAAATCAATTGAAAGCAAAAATATCAAAATAATCCATGCTGATTAAGACCTCACAACACTACAATAAAAGGCCATTATATAATTATTTACCATTTTAAATTAATTAAAAGCTTATATATGATAAAATACTAGCTTGTGCTATTGTATGCAGCATGCACGACCTATTAATCCTAGGGACCAGGCCGTGTTCGGATTAAGATTTACCAATTCAGATAATTTTTATTAGATCTAAATTCAGCTCAACTGATTGAAAGATTAAAAAAATAGTAGAATGGAAAAAAAAATTGACACGTAAAAAAAATGAATTTTTCAAAAATAAAAATAAATATTGAAAAAAATATAAAAAAATTCCTTAAATAAAAGACAATTGACACATCAAAAGAAAGAAAAATGACATTTAAAAAAATAATAACAATATATATATATATATATATATATATATATATATATATATATATATTCTCTTAATTATGCAATTAACATTCATATTTGTCTATTGTATTAAAAAAAATAGCATTTCTTTGTTTAATTTTGTCATAATGTGATAACGGAGTTAAAATTGATCAAACTTCTAATAAAAAAAATTAAAACAATTAAAAATAAAATAGCAATAACATAAACTCATAAACTATATATGTTTTCGAAAACAAAATTTTAAAACAAATTACTAAAATATAATAAAATTAATTCATAAATAATATGAAAGTATTATTTTTAAATATTAAGAAAAAGGATATTCAAATCTAAATTAATTATTCAGATGATATATGTATTTATTATTAAATTATATTTAAATGTATAATATAATAATATAATTAAAAAATGATATTATACATTTCCATTTCCATTCATGATGTTCTTAAATCAATTTGATAATAAGATTGATATATAACTTGATCCATTAAATAGTTTGAATGAACAAACTAAAACCATATATACACTATACGGAAAGATTAGCTTACAACATCAATTATAAATATTAATTTAATATTAAAATTAAGTTTATATTATTATCATCACAACTTCTTAAATTTATTTTATCCCATTAGTTAGTTTACAATAATAATATAGATTGTAAAAAATAGTAATGTCTTAAAATTATTTTAATTTCGTGTGTGATGATTCCACTAATTAACACCTAATAAAAATTAATTAGAAATAAAATTATAATACGTTCAAGTCTTTGGTGTAATTAGGAAGTTGTTTAAACTTGTATGAGGAAAAATAGTGGCTTCTTTACCGTTGATTTTCTATACTTTATGGGTTAAATTTGTTTATAATGATAGAAAATAATATGTGTAAAATAATTTGTGTTTTTTATTGTTACTAAATTAACTGAATCTAAACATATAACTCATAAAATAATTATACATTAATAAATTTTATTTGTTTAAAGCAAATTATAAATAGAAAAATAGATAAAATCATAACTCTAAATTGAAAATAAAATTAGTAGACCAACCAAAAAAAACATGAAACCATTAAATTATATTTAGTTATTATAAATTAATAATTAACATTATATGTAAAAGTATTTATATATTATATCTAATAATTTTTTAAGTTATTATTATTAGATAAGACAATTAAATCTAAATATTATTATGTTTTATTTAAATATATAAATTTAAATTTAAAATTTCATATTTCAAACATAAAATTTGAAATTTATAAATTTATAAATTTCTTATTTGAAAAATATAAAAAAATTTAAATTTTAAATTTTAAAAAATAGAGATTTTAGATTAAAAATGAAAATAGTAGATTTAAAATAATTAGATCAAAAATTGCTTAAAAAATATTAAATTTTCTAAGAAATAAATTTCACTAGGTATTTAAATTAAATCTAAATCCACTTAATTTTAATAATTCAAATAAAAAATTTTACTTAAATTTAAATTTTTATCATCTAAACGGATAATAAAAAATTTATTATAGTTTCATATTTTCGTAGCTCTGGTTGAAAGTTAGCAATGAAATAAAAAATTAGTTTCACTTATGGTTTTTTAATTTAGACCTGCACACTTTATAGTATTTAATTTTTAAAATGCCACTTAAATTTTTTTTAATGGTCACTTAAAAACATTTTCATCATGATTTCGTCGATTTCTTTAAAAATCTATTTGGAAAGTCTGGAATTAGAACTGAAATTGAAATTTTCAATTTCAATATTTAGCAGCTATTTAGAATTAGAATTGAAATTCTAACTACAATTCCATGGAATTGTAATATAAAGAAAAAAATCAATTCCATAATTATATTCTCAATATATAAGAATTACAATTTTATAATCACTGCTACAATCCTCTTTCACCACCACCTCCACCCCAGCACCACCGCAATCGCCGGCGACGGTGGTCTGCCGGTTGCTCGTTTGACAGTCATCGCCAATGATGATGGCTCGTCGGACCGTTATCGCTGAAGACGATAATTCACCGGATTATTACTGTCGACGATTCACCGCCAACAATTCCGCCGATAGTTTACCACTATTTTCAACTTCACTTTTATCGTCATCAATTTTTTATTTAATTTCAATTTCAATTCCAATTTTTTGTGTAAAACAAATGTTAGAATTATAATTATAATTCTATAGAATTAGAATTGGAATTGAAATTGAAATTCAATTTCAATTCCTTGTCTCCAAACGGACCCTCCGTTTGAAGAGTCTGGAATTGGAATTGAAATGAAAATTTTTAATTTCAATATTTGACAGCTATCTAGAATTAGAATTGAAATTCTAGCTACAATTTCATGAAATTATAATATAACTAAAAAATTAATTTCAAAATTTCATTCTCAATTCATAAGAATTACAATTTCATAATCACTACTACAATCTTCTCTCCCACCGTCACCCTCAACACCATCGCCATCACTATCTCCACCTCCAGCCCTACCACCAGCGACGGTGGTCCACCACCTAGGATGATAGTGGCTCGCCGAACCGTCATCGTCGACGACGATAACTCGTCGAACCGTCATCATCGGCAATCTACCATTCTTAGTGTTACCGCTGGTGATCTACCACCACTTTCAACTCTATCGCTATTTTCATCATTATCAATTTTTTATTTAATTTCAATTTTAATTTTAATTTTTTTATGTGAGATAAACGTTAAAATTATAATTTTAATAAAATAATTGAAATTCTCAATTCTAATTTCAATTGTGGTTTTCAAACAGATTAAAGACGGCAATTTCAGGTTGCAGTCCAAATAAGTTTTTTTTTTCAAATTTTTTTTCTACATCAGTCACCCACTACTCAAATGCAAATTAGGTGCTCGTGTGCAAGACAAAGTTTCATTAGTAAATTAAACATCTTCTCCTTTCATTAATTCTTTGCTCCCCTGCTCGAAACCTAACAGATACACATCTTCTCCTTTCATTAACATAACCAAAACACAAGAACCCATTAAAAGTCAACTCTGACTTCTCTGCTGCCATTTTATCAATAATTTCAAAATAAGATTCCTCTAGTTTTTCAATTCAGTTTCTCTTTTAGTTTCCTATTAAGTTCAATTCTCTCTTTGTCCCATTCACATATCCACCTCTTCTGATTTTCTTCCCATCTTTTTGTTGCTCCTTTACTCCTAGGTCTTAAAGATTTCTTCCCCTGTTTTCTTTTTGAATAATGATAAGAAATTGATGGAATGGGATTGCCATAAAAGCACTGCTATTTTCTCTTGCTGGGTGAATGAAACCTGGTATTGAAGATGATCTAATAAGCTTCTTGGCTCTTGGGTCCACCCTAAATCTACAATTCAACGAAAGCCCAATACTTGACATCTTCTTCTTCTTCTCCTCGCATTTCTTCACAGATTGTTATTCAAATGATTTCTAGATATAAATCTTCGCAACAAATCTGTAGCAAATCTATTGTCCATAGACATTTGTTGATGCTATTGTTGTTGATGTTGTTGTTGGGATTTGATGTGTTTATGTTTGTCTTCTTGCTCCATTCGATTAAAAAAGGTATCTTAAATGAAAAAGAAAAAGACAGACTTTGTGAGAATTAAGGATACCCAAATCCATGAAATTTGATTAAGAAGTGAAAAATTATAGAAAAAAAAGAGAGATTCATAATCAAAAAATTATAAAAAATTCAAAAAGAAGAGATGATAAAAAGAAACTCGAAACTTCCGTTTTCTCCATTAAAAACTCATAATGATACACTATTATCTCTAAAAAAAAAACTAGAAAGTTCACTATTTTCTTACCCAAAATTTTGAATAAAATAAAAAAATAATCAATCTCAGCACTTAATCAATCGTTGAGATTTAGATATAAATTAAATTAATATACAAATAATCATAAATTTCTTTTTTTCTTAATTTCAAATAACTAATCAATCAATAATCAAATCAAACACAAAAACTAATACAAAAAGAGAAAAAATAGATTAAATCATTCTATAATTAAAGATTAACTAACCTTATTAGCTTGAAAATTAGAGATTAAGGCTATGTTTATTTTGATGAAAATGAAGAGAAAAAAAAAATGGAAATGAAAAAAATTTTCACTGTTTGGTTAAATAACAAGGAGGAGAAAATAAAAGAAATAAAAGGAAATTAGATTTTATCATAATTTTTAGGAGAAAAAATTTCTCTCCAAATTAGAGAGAAATTGAGGGAAATGGAGAGTTAAAAGAAATGTAAAATGAAAGTTATAAAAATATTATTTCTTTTACTTTTCATTATTTTATTTTATAAAATTAAAATAATAAATTTCTCATTATTTTTTAATTTTATAAATAAAGAATTTAAATATTATAAAAGAAATTATTTTTTTTTCATTTCCCTTATATAATTAGTACGCAAGTAAGAGAATTCGAAACTAAAAGAAAACAAGACGAGGAAAATTTCACTAAATAAACGAGAAAGAAAGAGCAACATAGGCGTACTTCATTGCATACGCACACCTGTTTTCCATTGAATAGTAAAAATGTGACGTGGCAAAAAAAATAGTGTAAAAAGTTGAGTTGGGTTGCAACGTGGGAGGGGTTGAGGGGGCTGCTGTGTAAAAAAAACACAGCAGTCCTTCATGTGGTCAATTTTAACTTCTTAAAAAATTTTAAAAAAATTTTAAAAAATTATATTTTGATAGTGTTTGATGTAATGAATTTATTGATATATTTTTCATTTTAAACAAAAATCATTTGGACTGCTAAAATTGTATTAGAAATTTTATATATCATATTTAACTGTCTAGATTTAACGCATTTTCAATACATTTTTAGCAGTCCAAATGATTTTTGTTTAGAATAAAAAATAGATCAATAGATTCATTACGTCAAATACTATCAAAATATAATTTTTTAAAATTTTTTTAAAATTTTTTAAATAGCTAAAATTGACCACATGAAAGACTGCTGTATTTTTTTACACAGCAGCCCCCTCAATCCCGTGGGAATACTGTTAAAGAAACTGACGAATGAGATGGAAGTACTTTTAGTGACGGTGACATAAAGTCGGTAATTTTAAGTAACATTTAAAAAAAAAATTAATTATTATTTTTTTTCTTATAAAATAATTTAATATATTAAATTTTCCTATTTTTTAAAATACACTAATTTTTTTCTAATTATTATTTCATTATACTAATATATTTTTTCGTCTAATTTTATCATTAATCAATTTTAAAATAATTAATAAAAATTATAAAAAAATAAAAATATTTCTACAATTTATTTTTAATTAATTATATTCTATTTTTACTTTAAAAAATATTTTTTAAAATTAAAAAATTTATTTTTATATTTTTTGATAAATTAAAAAAAAAAATAAAAAAAATATTTTTAAAAAAATAATTTTTATTTTTATTTTTAAAAAATAATTTAAAAAGAAATAAAATTAATTTTTCTTAAATTTTTTAATATAAATAAAAAATTCATTTTCATATTTTTGATAAATTTAAAAATAAAAAATAAAATAAAAAATATTTTTAAAAATATATATTTTTTTATTTTTAAAATTATCAAAAAATATAAAAATATATTTTTTAACCCTAAAAAAATTTTAAAATAAAAATATAATATAATTAATTAAAAATAAAAAATAAAGATATTTATTCCTTGACCAACTAACGTTAAAATTAAATAAAATAATAAAATAATATATTATGATATTTATTTGAAGAGTTTAATATATTTTTAAAAAATTAAATAGTTAATATATAAGATTATTTTATAAAAATAATCGTAATTAATCCTTTAAAAAATGAAGTGTCATAATGTGACTATAAATTAAAGGATTATGGACGAAATTAATCTATGAAATAAACCTCAGATTTACCTTTCTTTGACAATATGCCACTTAATTTGTTTATAATTACTAATTAATCAAACACTTATTTTTATTTGCATTCAGACCCCTATAATCCTCCAACAGAGAAAAGACTAAAACCCTAATCCCAAATACTGGAGCTTTAAACCACAGGCACATACAGGCGCGCAGAAATCAGGTCAAATTCAGTAATGGCCGAACCAAGTGAAACTGGAATGGAAGCCCTGCACCATCTGAAATCCACGGATCCTCCAGAATGGCTGGCACCGTCGGCCACGCTATCCCAGACGTCGCGCACGGCGTCTAAACACCTGTTCACTTGTCTGAAACCCTACGCTCCTAAATCGCCGTTCGATCAACTTTTAGTTGATGGATTTGACGCCGAGCAGATTTGGCAGCAAATTGACCTCCTATCGCAGCCTCTTCTTTCTAGTCTCCGCCGCCAAGTGAATCACTTGGAGAAGCATCCTGAGGATATCAAAATAGTATTGGCGGAGAATAAAGAGAGAGAGGTTCTAGAAGGGGAAAAAAAGGCTTCAGAAGAGAAGGAAAGTGAACTCTTTGATGATGATGATATGGATATGGATGAATTTGTCTATGATGATGAAGAGGAGGAGGAAGAGGAAGAGGAAGGTGAAGAAAGAGGGATTGAGGAGGGAGAGAGTGAAGATGAGGATGGAGAAATGGGAGAGGGGAAAGTGGGAAGAGGGATAGAGGATAAGTTTTTGAAGATAAAGGAATTGGAAGAATATTTGGAGGACGATGAGGCAAGGGAATATGGATTGGATAGAAAGAAAAATGATAAGCAGAAGAATTTAAACAAGCTAGAAGAAGAAGATGGTGATTATTATGAAGATAAAGGAGAGGAGGACGAAGAAGATGACGATGAGGAAGAGGATGATGATGAGGTGATTTCTGCGTAGATTACTGCATTCACATGTATATATGAATATACATATCCATAATTTATGCCTTTTTTTCCTTGTTTGGGAATTTTCAACTTTTGATGTAGGACATGATTAGTTTTGATAAAATCTATAGCATTAATAGAAAATCCTAGTGAAACAGGAGCATGCTTAGCCAATGCTAGGGGCACTTCAGGGTAATAATTTTAGTGAACTATTAATTGTGCATGCGAAAACTTGTCTTTGTTTTTCCCCTTTTCCTTCTTCAAGAACTTGTTTGTTTGCTGTTTTTTTTTCTCCTCATTATAAATTGTGATTTGCAGCTTGATAATGAGGATGAAGATGCAGACAATCTGGAAAATGCAAGGTATTAACTTTATTTATTTGCTTTCTTGTGATCCTGAGTTTCATTGTTTTCTTGTATGAGAACCAAAAGTTTCCCACCATCATTTTTATATGTGGGAACCAGCTCCATGTCCTGTCTGGTTTACTATGCCATATGCTTAGTACCTGCTGGTCAACATAAATACACGTCGTATGTCATTATTCTTACTCTAGATACAATTGCTACCAAATTATAAAACTTGAGGTAAATTAAAAGAATTATACCAAATTCTAAATCCATGCAAAATTCTGAATTATGGGTCATTATCCTTGTAAAGAAAAATATGATACTTCCAATTGTAACAGTTGCACTTTGGCTATGACACCCTGAAACAGCCATTCAATTGCTGTCGAAACCATTATGTGATATAATCCCTGACTTCAATGTCACACTGATCTGCATTTTGTTTTCTCTTTCTAATGGTCGATGTACTTCTTTGTTATTTCACCTAGATACCATCCTTTGACACTACTATTTTGTTCTGACCACCACCACAGTTGTTACTTTAAATTAGTAACTTCATTGCCAATTTTTTGGTTCACTGTTGTTTCTTTGATATTTAGATATGAAGATTTCTTTGGTGCTAAAAAGAAGGCAGTTTCAAAACGAAAGTCCAAATTAGATAATGAGTTGGATGAAGACTCAGGCTCAGATGATGAACAAGATGACAGGGAGGGGGATGAGGTATGGTATTAAGTTTCTATAGCTACTCATATTGGACAAAAAATTTTCAATGTCATAGTAGTATAATCTTAATTGTATTTTCTAAAAAAGCACATATGTAAAGGAAGTATTCTTATAAAGTTCATTTCTTTCTTTTCTTTTTCTCTTTTTTTTTTGGGTACAGAAAAAGGGTGGCCTTTCTACACATGAAAAAGAACTTGAGAAGCTTCGGTCTGAGATTGAGCAAATGGAGAACGCAAATTTGGAGCCAAAAAATTGGACAATGCGGGGAGAGGTGGCTCTTTTGTTTAGACAATCAATTTTATAGTTCAATGCATTCCCATTAATGTGTTTATTAGATAGAAATCATATCTATATATTAACTGGTGGTTCTTTTTTATTTTTAATATTTATTATGGGCATTGACATCAGGTCTCAGCTGCTAGCAGGCCCAAGAATAGTGCATTAGAAGTTGATTTGGATTTTGAGCACAATGTAAGGCCTGCCCCTGTAATCACAGAGGAGGTTACTGCATCACTTGAAGATATGATTAAGAATAGGATCATTGAGGTAAGTTTCACATTCCACCCGATGAATTTCTGAATTAGTTTTCTTCCAAATTCCATTGGTTTATAATTGTGTACAATCTGATTGCTTGTAATTTCCTTTATTTCAATGCATAATATTTGCTTGTGGAAACCAATTGGTACAGTGATGCACACACTACCCACCATGGCCAATTAGAAAGTGAACTTGGGAATGTGTTAGATTAATTTTATGTGAGGGATAATGATTAGTACAATAATTCATTTACTGGTTTTCAAGTATTGGAGTGGTTGTGATCTGTACTGTCATACTATGCATGGTTTTTACATCATTGTTTTTAACCTTATAACAAACATCCTTAAATGTTTCTACTATATTTTAACTTTTTATTCTCCTTTTTCACATCCTTAATTGTTACACCTTTAAATACTTCTCTTGTAGCTTTTAACCTCCCTATGTTTTAATGTTAATACAAATGCCCCTTAGAGCTAATACCACAATCCTCAAACCCCTCCCTCCTCTCCGTCTTTTAATTGGATTTTAGTAGTAGTATCTATTTATTTCTTAAACAGTCATGATTGAACAGTTGTCTTTGGGGGGAAGATGGATTTTTGAAGGTTTAATTTGGTGTTCTATTTTTCACCTTTTTTTTTTTTTTTTTTTTTTTTTATTTTTTTGCTCTGGGGGTGGAGTGCAGAAAATGGTGAGAGAACTTGTTTATATTTTGCTATGCTTGTTTTGGGAGGTGTAGGTGAACGATCACTTGCAATACATGCTGATGCTTTCAGAAAACATTTTATTCTCCTGTAATAAGCAATATTTGGAAGTTTTGTGAAGAATTTCTGAAATGTTATTTTTCCTAAATGTTTAGTTCATGCTATTAGCTAGTTACTATTTCAGGTGTCTTTTTCTCATCGCACAGTACTACTTCAATTACTATAGTTTATAAACAATTGGACACAATTAAACTCATTCTGAACTGTTTAACTATAAAATTCTTCCGTGATGTTTAAGGGCCGGTTCGATGACATTCAAAAGATTACTAGGTTACCCTCTACAGCATCAAGAGAAGTGAAAGAATTGGTAAGCACTATGCTATGGAGGTAGTTTGCTATGCTCCTGTTAATACTTCTTCTCTGTTGGAGAGAATAAATCATTGAAGCTGCAGTTTTCTAAAATTTGCAGGATGACAATAAGAGCAAGAAGGGTCTTGCTGAAGTTTACGAGGTTTGTCTGTCACAAAAGTGATGCTTGGCTGGGTTCTTAATTCTATAGACTCAATTAAAAACTAGTGGTAGTTACTTCTGACTTTATGAAACTTAATTTCATGTAATTATTCACAGGAAGAATATGTTCAGAAGACCAATCCTGCTGCTGCTCCATTAACTTTCTCTGATGAACAGAAAAAAGAGGTAAGACTTTTTTTCTGTTCATTATTCTCTATTTATTGTTTATTTTCATATTTACAAATGGACTCCTCAACATCCTGCTCCAGAGCTCTTTCTTTTGCATCCATGTATTTTTATTTAACAAATATCTTTGATTTATTTGACCCTGTTATTGGCATTTTCTTTGCTAGGCAAGTATGCTGTTTAAGAAACTGTGCTTGAAGTTGGATGCTCTATCTCACTTCCACTTCGCTCCAAAACCTGTATGCATCTCAGTTATCATAATAGTGTGTATAATAGTGTTTTTCACAAGGAATATCAAGACTTTTCTTGCTTGAAAATTAACATCTCACACACTTGAATAGGTTATAGAGGACATGTCTATACAAGCAAATGTTCCTGCTCTTGCTATGGAAGAGGTAAGGAGGTTTCCTGATTATCTTTATTGTAAATTATTTTTATAAATTTGGACTTACTAATACACATGATTTCTTCCATGGTTAGATCGCACCAATGGCTGTTTCAGATGCTGCTATGCTTGCTCCTGAGGAAGTCTTCTCTGGCAAAGGGGACATCAAAGAAGCAGCAGAACTCACACAGGAAGAGAGGAAGAGGAGGAGGGCTAAGAAGAAAAGAAAATTTAAGGGTGAGTTTTGAAAGGAAATAATAGTGTCTCATAGGCCATTTTTATTTGATGTCTGCATTTGTTTTTAACCATCATCAACTATCATCTTAAGATTTTTCTCTCATTCATGTTAACCATTATTTTGGGTGACAGCTGAATCAGTAAAAAGGATGGCAAAGAAAGCACGAGATAGCACCCCATTGCTGAATCACAAAGATGGTAATCATTCATCTGTGCTGACTGCTGGTCTATTTCCTTATTTGAATCAAATTAAGAGCCTCTCACCTCATACTCATCATTAAATTGCAGACAAGGAATAACAACTTTTTCCTCAAAATATCCATGTACAAGGAGCTCCCTGAATCATTTTCAACTTATGAGACAGCCAGATGTACAGGGAAAAAAGTAAAATAGGGCACCCATGCATTTTCCTGAGGATGTCTCACTCGAGTTCATACTTCTAGAAGGTTGAGGAGCAATGAGAGAAAACACGTTATACCAAGACCAATGAGAGATTGAAAAATGCTGAGAGGAAAGTTGAGAAGAAGTTAGCCCCTTAAGTATTAAACATAAAATTTTTTTGTTATGGAATTAGTCAACCTGTGAAATTTTTGTGGTACGGGCTGATTATTATTATTATTTTGAACTTTATAGTTGTTTATCTTCTTTCACTCGGTGCATTTTAGCTGTGGAATTTATATTGTTCTGTACTGAGACGAGAATGAATGGACAAAGGCATTGTCTGGAGATTGAAGGGCCTATTTAAGACCGATAGTAAACACTCAGCTGACCATTGATGAGGTTCAGCCTTTGAGGTCGGTAACATTAGAACTCAGGAATTAACACCGTGCCAAATAAAAGCTTAACACGCTCAATTAATTTGGGGTGATTAATATCACAGAATTTGTCAGCGGTTGAGTATTGCAAATTAACAAGATAAGGCGAATTGTTTCTGGTAATTATTAGCAATGCTACCCGTTCTCAATTAAACTCCTTGGAAGAGCTCAGAATTTCGTTACCAGTAAGAAGATGGAAGGAAAAAATTCATAATAATGGAAAGAGACGTACTAGTTTTAACTTGCATGACATGCTGATATATTAGATCTTGTGCACGTAGCAATTCAGTCAAAAAATCGTCTAGTGATCACCGAAAAAAGCCATTTTAAAGTTTTGATTAAATCGCAACAAATTTTCGATTAATAACCAACTCGAAATTTTCCATAAAATTCAGTGATTTTCCAAGCCAATTACCCTCTGTTCAATGTTAGTAAAGCTTTCACCTTAGCATAGGCTAAATGCTAGACCATGTAGACCAGTGTACTTTTCCTATTCTCTATTTTGTTATTTTTATTTTTTCATGTTAGAATAATTTACAATCAGGGTTTTCTGTTACATCTTTGGAAAAAAAAAATTGGAACATTCGTTCATTCCTGAAAATAGTTGTACCATTAATCCAAGGGTTATGCTTATTCTCAAGGCTCGAAGGGAACAAGTCTGTTGGGAGCTAAGGAGCTTATTGCCATGGTTTTATAGTCATTATCCAAAAGACGAGCTATCTGAAAACACAATAGAGTATTTTGGATTAGCTGCTGCAATATGGCAATGCTTCCATTCTACCATGGGGTATGATCTCAGGCATACGGAAAATCCTGTAAAAATGACTCGTAAACTCGTTTCTCTTCTGCATATGTCTGTTTATTTCTAAACTCGTAAGTAATGCTCAAGAGAACTGCTCCCTCCACAAAGACATGACCCGAGTTCTTTCCCTTTTTGTACCTAAGTGAGGGGTGAAAAGAAAACATTGGTCTACACTTTAAAAAAGCGCTTAAAAAAAGAAACAAGTGATGATCAAGTTTCTTCTTCTGATGAATGGAAGATCTTTACTAGTCAAAAGAATCATCAGAATTTGAAGTCCAACATGATTTTGTTATCTGGGGAAGGGTAGCGTTTGAAAATGACATTTTATTGGTTGTATTGAAAAGAAAAAGGCAAACTTTAACCACAGTTTTAAGAAATTTAGTATTTTAGACTGTGGCAATAGCATCTCCAAAAAGAAATTGATAATTATGCAATAGAATTACTACAATGGAGCTCGTACATACAAAATAAATTATCATGTTCAACACAACTAAACATATCTTCTACTCATTGTATTCACATCAATATCACACAGGGAACTTGCTAAATTCTGAAAGCTATATCTAATTTTTCCATGAATCCAAAAGTTCCATGCTTATCAATCACTTAGCACTTCATGAACCTCACTTATCAACCTGTGACACAATTGTGCTCGGCGGCAAGGGCAATGGATTTTCTTCGAGTCGTGGCGGGTCCCATACTTCAATCCAACCGCGGATAATGTGTTTATGCTCATAGGTTGCTCAGCTCAATCACTACTTTTTCGAAGCTTACCTGGAAAGCACTTGCCTCCAGGGATGGATGGCAAAATGCCCGATTCAGTGGTATCCGCCTTGCCCTACCTTAAAGTGGGAAATTTTCATTCTGACCAGCAACGGGACGAGTGCGAAAAAAAAATAATTTTTTTTAATAAGTATAAGGTGAGAATAAAAATTATATCTCCTTAAACATAACTTATTTCAATATATATATATATATATATATAATAATTAATTATTTTTTATATAATATGATTGAGCTTGTAATAATATATAGTTAGTAATTATTGATTATTAAAAAATATAATTATTAAATATTTTGTTAAATAATTAAGTTATCAAAAAAAATTATTTATAGAAGAAATTTAAAAATAATAATAGTAATTTATAATAAAATGATATAAAATTTGAATTTTTATTATTATATATTAAAATATAAATATTCGATCATTTAGTGGATAATTATCAATTTTATAATAATATTTTTTAAATAATTTTAGTAATTATTATAATTTATATATTATACATTATGATTAATATTTATTTTTTATTTAAATTTTTACATGTCGATAGAGTATAATTTTACAATAAAAATTTTTAATAAATTTATATGAAAATTAAAGTTTTTAATTATAATTGAAAATTCTAATAAATTTATTAAAAATTATATTTTATTTAATTGAATATTTATTTTTTTATTGAAATTTTTTTATTTTATTTATTTATTTTTAATGTTAAATACAACTCAAAGTAGCAATGAATAAATAAAATATATAAAATGTAATATTAATTTTTTACAGGGAAAAATCGTGTCCCACGGATCCTCATATCCATGGAGATGGGAATAGGGTCTCAAAGTTTTAACTCGTTGAAGAATAGAAATGAATGAGATGAGATTTTAACATATAAAGATAGGCAGAGAATAGTGAAACTAGTCCCGTTTGTCATCCCTATTTGCCTCGTCAAAATGTTTTGGGTATGGGCTGCGAGGAGTATTATGGTTGTCTAGCTTGGAGTTTAATAGGCCAGAGGCATGTGGGCTCAATGTTTGGGTTGAGCCCGCCCAATTGTTGTGCTGTGGCATTTGAGGCTATTGTGGCAATAAATCTAAGTAAACTAGAGTGTATAGTCTTGCACCGTTGAAAGTTGATGGACCTAGTGGATGGTCTTATGGGATAAGAGTGAAATATTCATTGCAAGGGAATGTGGAATTTTGTAGAGCATGTGAAGCAAGTGGAGGAACTTGTGGGTATGCCACAGATGGTGTTAGGCAGATGTGTATGTGTGGAGATTTCAATTCCACATATCAAGTTGTGATTCAGGTCAGAATTTCAGTAACAAGCAACAGAACATGGCCCAGGCACAGGATAGGCGCACTACCTTCTCTACCATTCTATTGGCATTTGGCAATGCCATTGCCTTGTTGATAATCCAGCTTACCTAATTTGCTGACAGTTGTGCTTGCTTAATAATCTTGACTATAGCTTGTGAAAATAACGTATTAACCATCATAACTATCCATTCATATAAAATTATTTACTTGTTTAAAAAAAAATTTAACCAAAACTCAGAATAAATTATAATCAGTACATTTCGTGATATCATTTTCTTATTAAATAAAAAAATAATAAAATTAATTATCAAAAGATTAAGGAAATAACGTGTTATTATATATTTGCTATTATTAATTTTAAAATTTTAATTTAATTATTTTGTTTTTAAATAAATTGCAGGATCTTTGATCAGTACATTAGTATGGATCGTTGCCAATTTGAGTTGAAAAAGAGAGTCAATACCAATCCTGAGATTGCTTTTTAGGTCCAGTGTTACAATTTATACATCAATAGGAAGAAGAGAGAAAAGCATATTTTTGGTGTAAAAAAAAATCATATTTAACAGAATCATATAATTTTTATGAAATATGTTAATTTTTGTGATTGATTATTTAGAAAATATTATTCATCACTGCATTTATCAAATTCCATGATGATTTATTCAATTAATAAAATCAATTTTTTTGTAAAATATTACAATAAGTCTTTGAATATTATCTATATATGTATGTTTTAAGTATATAGAGTAATTTCATGTCCTCATTTACATGGAGACAGGGTGATGCTACTATAGTATTTGATTCATATAAATTTCTATTGATTGGAGTTTTTAATTTCAAGCTTATTTATTTCTCAGAAAAAAGTTAAAATAACACAAAAACTATTCAAGAATATAAACTTCTTATTATTTAAATTACTTAAATTAAATCTTAATTGATTCATATATAATAAATTTAGTCTATTTATGTTATTTATATTAATATTTAAAATTATCAAAAAGTAATTTTTATAGTAATAGTAATCTAAGTATATTAGAATATTTTAAAATAGCACAAAATAAATGAAAAAAAATATAATTTATTTTTAGTATTAAAAATGAAAATTGATTATTAGTCTATTGTCCGTAAAAATATTTACTTATTTTTGTACAATATTTTGGTGTATTAAAATATATATATATAGTTAAAACTCGTGAAAAACGCCACTAGTTTGTTTATTCTTCATAATCAGATTCATTTTTTGAGATTCACGAATTTATAGTATCATAAATTAATTAATCACGAATTTCTTGGATTACGGTAGTGGTTAATTAATTACTGTGCTCCTCCTGAATTCAATAACATGCCAAAATTAATTATAATGGTTATACTCTCTCTTTTTTTTTTTTTTTTACTCTTTTAGAAATCCATTCATATTTATTTTTAATTGTTATTTTAAATTTTTAAAATAATATTTATTTATTTATTTTATTTTATTTTTATAATATTTAATTATTTATTTATTTTATTTTATTTTTATAATATTTAATTAAAATATAATAATTTAATTTAATATAAAATTAAATAAATTATTTTAAATTTTATTAATAAGTATTGTGTGTGTGTAAAATTTTAAATTATTAATAAAAAAAATTGAAAGAGTATTAATTTATACGATGAATATAATAAAAAAATACTGGTAAAGATTAAGGCATGAATTCAATTTATGATTGTCGTTGCCTAAATATTGGGAAGCATAATTGAGTAATGATTCATCTTCTGTTCTGTTGTTGGAGTCCCCATTGCCAAATGAATCTTGCGCGAAAGTGAAACCCAGAGAATTACTAAACTGCTGCTATTCTCTGCGTGGTCCACTCGCTTCACTACAACTACAAATACCCCTTCTATGGTATGTACAGGTCAAAGCCAACCCACCATACCCAACAACTCCAAGTATATAAATCTCCAAATTCATTTCCAGTTGCATTACCATATTTTTCTCTGTTTTCCATTCGATTTCGCCTCCCCAAACCTCTTTCACTAATTTTCGCACAGTAGCACTGAGTCAGTGATTGGATTTTTGTTTCGTTTTCATTTGGGAGCAAATGGCTCTGTCTTTCTATTTCTCTTCACTCTCTTCCCATCATTCTATAATTCCTCTCTCTTCTTCTTTATTAACTCGGCGATTCCTATCGCCAATTCACCATCTTCCAGAAGTCAACTGCTCTGTTTTGGGTACACAGATTTCCTGCGGGAAGCTAAGAAACGGAAATAGGTATGAAAATGGAAGTACTGCCCTTTCAAGTGTTAGTGAAAAGTCGTCTCCGCCCATGACTGCATTTAATGAGGTCCCCCTGAATTTAATTTTCTAGTTTGTGGCTATTTTTTTTTCTTGTAATTTATTTATGATTTTGTTGTCTCGTTTTCTTTTTCCATTTGTAGTTAATTGAGTCTTTGATTAATGGGGTGGATTTATCGGAATCCGAGGCTGAAGCATCACTTGATTATTTATTAAATGATGCTAATGAGGCATTGATCAGTGCCTTCCTTGTGTTGCTGAGAGCCAAAGGGGAGACTTATGAAGAAGTAAGTATTGTCTACCTTGGAGTTATTTCATTTGACTTCTTGTTAGTAACTTAAAGCCTAAGGCCTGGTGCATTAATTTCTTTCAGAAGTAATAATTTCTTCAATATGCTTTTCTTTTTCTGGTTAATTTAATTCCACACAGCAATTATTTTGTTGGAAGATATTACTATTAATGGAAATTTGTTTTGGTAATATAACAAAAAATAGTTTAATTTGGGATTTCTTGGGATAAAGATTGTAGGATTGGCAAGGGCAATGATTAAGCATGCGAGGAAAGTTGATGTGTCAGTTGATGCAGTTGATATTGTTGGAACTGGTGGGGATGGAGCAAACACGGTTAATATTTCTACAGGGGCATCAATACTTGCTGCTGCTTGTGGTGCTAAAATTGCCAAGGTCACACTTTATTTATCTTTAAAGTAACACAATAAATTTTTGTATCATGTCATATGATTGATTATGACATGCTAAATGCTATGAAACTTTTCTTGTTTGCTTCACAGCAAGGGAATCGTTCAAGTTCTTCGGCATGTGGAAGTGCTGATGTACTCGAAGAATTGGGGGTAGTGATTGACCTGGACCCAGAGGTAGGTTGAGTGGTTGACTATGACTAAAAGTAATTAATATCTCTAGTTGGTACTACTGCTAATGCGTTGTTTTCATGCATCCTGAATGCCATTATGGACTTCAAAGCAGTTTTTTTTTTTGGTATGAGGAACGCATGTTAAATGTGATAAGGTGGAATTTTATGAACCAGCTATCTACCCCATATACAGCGCATGAATGTGTGTCCTGTTCTACCAAGCTAATAGTTATTGCTCTAATTTTTGTTATCATTATAAGTTAGCCCCTCTCTTTACCAATTTCGGTATGGTTAGTAACATGGTTAACAGCTGTGTTCCCTTCTTCATGCCAGAACCCAGAAAATGAAAGCCAAAGTCATATTCATCTGCACTTTAGAGCGTTGAGGGGTTTATCCATGTGTACAAAATACACGTTAGTATGGGAATCTTGGTGTTTTAACCCATGTCATATCTGATACAATTTATTGCAAGTAAAGGCGTGGAATTTTTGGCCAAATCCAAGCACACTTCAACTTTTAATCTCTTCTGGGGGCTTTCCACTCAGTGGTAGAATTAACAATTGCCACTAACTTGAAACGATAACTGGTCAATGTTTAAGAACTATTACCGTTAATATGTCAAATTCTTGCTAGATTTGGTTGCACACTTCATGGCCACTTCTTATCATTTCTCTTCTTGAGCTATGTGTGCAATTGTGTTGTGGGGATTAAATCTACAAAGAAAGGGTTGGTAATGTAAGGTTCCAGTTGATCTGATGGGCACATATCTTTTTATATAACTTTTCATGTTATCTCCTCCTTATTTTCAGAAATTTTCTAAATATTAGTAGTGCCATTTTGGCTTCTTTTTCTTCACGTTCCTACTTATAGATCATAACTTAGATAGGTGGAATTCAAACCATAGTAAAAAATTAATTTATTTGCATATATTGATTTAGTTTGTTCCCTCTCTCTCTCTATATATATATGTATATATTGTGATGAAACCAGGGGGTATCAAGATGTGTGAATGAAGCAGGAATTGGTTTCATGATGTCTCCAAAGTACCATCCCGCGATGAAGATTGTCAGCCCTGTGAGGAAAAAACTAAAAGTAAAGACAGTATTCAATATATTGGGCCCAATGTTGAATCCTGCATGTGTACCTT